>CM076570.1:352027720-352235738 GCA_034641835.2 Pinus albicaulis | reverse complement strand
AAGTCCCACCCCAGACAATGATAGTAAAATACCCCATGTCACACATAGGGACTTGATATAAAACCCAGTAACGGTCCACATGGAGATTATCGAAAAATATGAGAAAGCATCAAAATATGCCCGAGGCATCTATAAGAAAGTGAAATAGCAGTATGTAGAATAGTAAAACAACAGATAGAGTACCGACATCCATTGTTCCAAATACAAATTAAAGTACCCAAAATCCTTGAATAGAGAAAAACGCTAATCATGTGAGGAGTGTGATATGTCCAAAATATAAAAAGAACATCAGACCATATCAATAAACCAGCAACATAGACTAGCATCGCTAGTTTTGAAGGCAGAGTGATAAACATTAATCATTTTTTTTTCACAAGAGAAAAAACGTTGTTTTGAATATATTATATGAAGTAAAATAGTCCATGAAGTTATTACATTTTCACATCTGATGATTGGAACCCAAATATCCATCCAGAAAAGTGGAAGTCCCACCCCAGACAGTGATAGAAAAATACCCCATGTCACATACAGGGACTTGATATAAAACCCAGTAACGGTCCACATGGAGATTATCGACAATCCGAGAAAGCATCCAAATATGCCCGAGGCATCTATAAGAAAGTGAAATAGTAGTATGTAGAATAGTAAAGCAACAGATAGAATACCGACGTCCATTGTTCCAAATACAAATTAAAGTACCCAAAATCCTTGAACAGAGAAAAACACTAATCATGTGAGGAGTGTGATATGTCCAAAATATAAAAAGACCATCAGACCATATCAATAAACCAACAACATAGACCAACATCGCTAGTTTTGAAGGCATAGTGATAAACATTAATCATTTTTTTTCACAAGAGAAAAAACATTGTTTTGAATATATTATATGAAGTAAAACAGTCCATGAAGTCATTACATTTTCACATCTGAATATTGGAACCCAAATATCCATCCAAAAAAGTGGAAGTCCCACCCCAGACAGTGATAGAAAAATATCCCATGTCACATACAGGGACTTGATATAAAACCCAGTAACGGTCCACATGGAGATTATCGACAAATCTGAGAAAGCATCCAAATATGCCCGAGGCATCTATAAGAAAGTGAAATAGCAGTATGTAGAATAGTAAAGCAACAGATAGAGTACCGACGTCCATTTTTCCAAATACAAATTAAAGTAACCAAAATCCTTGAACAGAGAAAAACGCTAATCATGTGAGGAGTGTGATAACCATTTGTAGAAACCCAGGCTCGCTTGTAAGATCAAGCTCACTTGATTCCAAAATTGGTAACCATCTGTTGCATCCGAGATGTAAGGTTCAGGCTCGCTTGTTTCCATTAGTAGCCCGCTACAACATCCACCCTGTTCATAGCAAAAAGGTTCCTGTACTAGATATACAGAGAAAGAGTATAATACATAGACCATATAAACATGGCTCTGTATTTCAAAAAACAGGTTTAAAATAGAAATAGGGCAACATTTTTTTTTCTAAGTAAAGTTAATCTATTAATAGTGGGAATAAAATTACACCGAAGTCAAAATCATTGCCTAGACTCATGGCAAATTTGTCATCAAAAAATCAAAAAATTAAGAAGACTGCCCTCATACGGGGAAACCAGTCTTGAACGTTTAATTTACAGAATTCAAAAATATTACAAAGGTCCAACACAGTAAAATAATCTAAAAGAAGCCCAATTAAGTGGGCCGCGAAGCAAGAAAAACAAATTAACCAAACTACTCCTCCGGCTCCTCGACGATTCGGCACCATCCTTCGAAAGGTCCAGGATCGCTAGGTGCTACCTCCACATTCATGCCACGACTCCCCTCCTGAAGGCCCGAATGCTGGCCGGCTTTTTCCGAGCTTAGACCCGCCGGACGGGTGCATTCTTCCTCCGTTTGGGCCTCCTCGCGGAAAACCACAGTGAATGAAGCTGTAATTCGTGGGCGGTTGAGAGAGAAATTAAAGGAAAATTGCGCAGTGCGCGTCGTGGGAGAAGGTGAACTAGTGGTGGGGAAACGAGGAGCAGGGGAATCCATACGGTGGCCAGATCCTACAACCCGACCCCGCCCACTCCTAGTATTTGGATAGCGACCTGTGTAATAATCACTGGACTGGCCGGAAGTCGACTCGGTTGAGGGGCTGGAGGGAGCGCGCAGGGGTTGACCTCTAGTGCTCCCCCTGCGGCAACGCATCCTTTGACGCACGCGAGGCATGGGTGCAGTCTCACTAGCAGTGGGCACAAGAGGAGACGGAGAAGCAGAATTCCAAGAAACAAAGGAAGACAGACAAGGACCAGACCGAGAGAAATGCAGATATGCAGCAAGGTCTAAGCAGCAGTTCAGCTGGCCACTTCTCCTTCTCGTCACAGTGAGCAGGCAGTGTAACCCAGCAACCGGCTCGTCTGAAAAACCATAGTGAAATGCCATTTTATCGACCCGACTGCAATGCAATCGAAGGACGCCCGTCATAATTAATCTCTGATCATTAATGAGAGCCGAAGGTCGGATCATATTGGAGCATGCGGAATTGCTAACAGGAGTGGAGGTCCGATCTTGAACAGTGTTAAAACTTAATGCGATTAGATGTGAAAACCTTGGAACTTAATTGAACAGCGTTAAAACTTAATGCGATTGATATGAAATCGCCACATCCATGTCCCATCACCTTAAACGCCATCGAATGCACCCGCAGCCGGGAGCAGGGCAAGTTCTGATTGAGGACACGTGGCAGAAATTGATTGGAGCAGATCTTTGTTTGGGCCGCTCGCGCAGTGGAAATCCGGACCCGAAAAATATTAGGGTGACTTTGATAAGAAATTCGCGTCACAACTCTCCCTCCGTATGCCAGCCCAACTTCGGACTCGAAAAAGATTAGGGCGGAATTCATTTGGTTTTCGCGTCACAAAATTGGCCGATGTCAGCAGGCTATTTTGGAACGCGAATTTGGTTTGAATTATGGTTTATCACCATTTGAAGTCCAGCGGGCTCGACTTAAGAACAATTTTGTTTGATCCCATCTTATAAAATTTGTGTTGGTTTTCTTTGATAATACACATATTTATAATAAATCATGGGAATAACACACTAGTAAACATGTGGAAAAGCTATATAAATTATTGAGAACAATCATTTTTATGTAAAAATATCCAAATGTGCTTTTGGGAAATAAGAATTCGAGTATTTGGTTCATATTGTTTTAAAGGAAGGAGTGAAGTTGGAGCCTCAAAAGTGCAAGCTATTAAAAAATGACCTATTCCTAAGAAAATCAAGGTTCTTAGAAGATTTTTTAGACTTACATGATATTATTGATCATTTGTTAAGAATTATGCATGAATTTCAAGTCCACTCACATATCTCTTGAAGAAAATATCATTTATATGGAATGATGAGGCTACTTTGGCATTCTCTCTTTCAATGGATGCCATGTCTTCTACACCAACATCGGTTACACCTAATTTTGGTAAAACATTCATAGTAGAGTGTGAGGCACTAGGACAAGGAATTTACGTAACATTAACACAATAAGGGATATCATTGGCTTTTAAAAGCAAGAAATTCAAAGAAAATATTTGGTGAAATCTACGTATGAAAAATAAATGGAAGAAATATTACATGCAATAAAAAATGGGGATAGTATATCATTGGGAGGTACTTTAAAGTCAAGACATACCATGATAGCATAAAGTATTTTTTGAAGCTATGATTTTCATTAGAAGATTAACAAAAATGAGGAGAAAAAATGCAAAGTTTTAATTTTGAGATAATCTGCAAAAAGGGTAAGAAAAATTTAGTACATGATGCTCTTTCTAAAATAGAAAAGGCCTCAAATTTATATCCAATTACATTTTCTATTCCTAGGTGGCTAGAAGAAGCTTGCCATAATGGAAAAATGACAATAGTACTAAACAAAAACTAAAATTTATAAAGGATGGGATGAAATATATGGAGCATTGGGAGTGAAAGAGAGATATAATTTGGTGCAAATGTAGAATATTTTTATGCACGCAAGCATATTTGAATAAACAAATATTAAGGGAGTCCCATGTCTCTCTGATGGTAGGACGCAGGGTTCCTTAAAACATCTCAAAGGATCAAAAAATATATTTTTGGAAGAAATGAAGAAAGATATTCAAAATTTTGTAAGAGAAGGTTAGGTTTGCATAATAAATAAAAGAGAGATAGTAAAATCTCTAGGGTTACTTCAACCATTCCACATACATATTCAAAGACTAGAAGATATATCAATAGAATTTATTACAGGGTTACTGAAATATAAAGGTAAGTATTACATTTTTGTGGTCATTTATATAGAAAAATTTTGTAGATTTTTTTTGTAGACCTCAAAGTACATAAACAACGATCCAAGTGGCAGAAGTGTCCATGAAAGAAATTCATAGTCTTCATGGTTTTCCTAAAGTAATAGTAACAAGAAACTTTTGGAAATAATTATTTAATATGAGTGGAGAAACACTAGCCGCCATGAGTTCTACATATCAAACACAATCAAATGGTCAAACAAAAATAGTTAACAAATGTTTTTAAGGTTATCTACAATGTTACTATTTAGAAAAGCAATCTTAATGGATGAAGTGGGTTCGTGAAGGAAGAATGGTAATATGATACTACCTATCACACATCTACTAAAATTTCCCCATTTAAGGCCCTTTATGGATATCCAACTCCTAGTATCTCATACTTTTTGCAAGATAAGTCCAAAGTATAGGAAACAGAGTCACGTATGGAAAATACTAAAGAAACTTTGAAAATTATTATGGAAAACCTTCAAATGACATGAAACATGATAAAACAACAAGGGGAACAACATTGAAGTGAAAGATAATTTGAGGAGGGTAATTGGGTATTTTTTAGATTATAGCATTATAAGCAATCTTCATTCAAGGAAAAGAAGAATAAAGAATTAGCTCAAAAATGTTATGGCCCTAAATAATTATTCATAGGATTGCACAAGTGGTATAGAAGTTATATTTTCCTTCTTCTTGCATTCATAAGGTTTTTCATGTATCTTGCCTAAAAAAGGTTTGAAATAAATATTTGAAATATTTGAAATTTGAAATTTTGGTTTAAAACAACGTAAATATTTGAAATTTTGCAAGAATTGTCTGGCACACTTTGAATATTAATTTTGAAGTCAAGTGCATGATGCTGTATAGGATCAAGTGTCATTTTGAATACCAAATGTTTCACAAGAAACTTCTCAACATGCTACTCTGCAGTAAGGATTAAATGACAATATTGCATCAACTATTTCCATAATAAAAGTGCACCTCGGCCATAAGACTAAACAACTACAAATGTTGTAGATCTAACAAGACCAGACAATCAAATGTATTCCACAAGGCCAATACTGTATGAAAAATGAAAATGAGTTTGCAACCAAAAATACCTTAGGCAACTAATTCAATTAGATACACCAAACCATCAGCAAAAAGGAAAACCAGCCTACTCAAAAGGCAAGCGTTTACCTCCTTTGACAAATTTTTGAGTTCCGAAACAAGGGCCTTTATTGTCTTGTCAATGCCCCTAGTAATTTGAATGGGGTTTGCACCTGCTGCAACAACCTAAACAAAAAGGTTTCATTTCAAAATTATTTTCCACAAATTTAAGATACAACCATTGTCAGTTTTGTATTTCCTAACAAGCTCATAAATTTTGACAAAAGAACCAAATTTTTTTAATACCTGATAGCAATTTTTTCACTCAAAAACTATCTTAGACTCAATAAGCCCAACCCAAAACCAAAAAACCAAACACCAGAAGACCCTACAAAAATGAATATATGATCTTAATCCAGTACTATCGACAAAAAGTTACCTTTACACCCTCACTTATTAAACCCTGTGTTGTTGAATTTTAACTTCAACTGCTGCAGCAGAAGGACGGATGCAGCAACAACATTTTTTTTGGAGGTTGCTTGCATGCCATCCAGAAATTTAATTCAGCATTTAAAATTCCTGCAAGTTTTTTTTGTAGACGGCCGCAGCCATATTTCTGTACAGGATTGTATTTAAACACAACAACTAGCATTAACGCAATTCACCAACCAGAAATTAAACAAACAGAAATTTACCCGACAGTTTTGTAAATTCAAAAGGAGGACACGTGGAGCATTAATATTGGATCGCATGAAATTGAAGGGAATTTGAAAACCTGAAAACTAGACCCGAATTTTTTATAAGGCACATTGGATTGAGAATTCACGTTACAAATTAGGCAGACGTCAGCATCCCATTTTGGAATGCGAATTTGGTTTGAAATTCAATCTATTCAGACTTTTGAAGTCCGATGGAAAGGGTTCTTTAATGTTTTGATAATTTAATTTTATGTATGATTTAATATATACATATGTTTTAAACATATGTTATATATATATCATATGCGAAATGAAAGGTGGGCCATAGAATTTAGTTTTAATTTTATTTTTTTTTAAAAAGGGTTTATTATAATATGTTTTATATGTTACGGCATATAAAAATAAAAAGGTCAAAAAAGCTTGGTAGTTTTTTTTATAGACAGTACGTAAATTTTTTATTACACAACAGTGTGTAAAAAGTGAAAGACTGAGTGTAACTTTTTAAGTGTGTATGCACAGTAGTGCGAAAGTGAAAAACACAGCAGAGTGTTTTAGAGACAGAGTATGTTTGTTTTGAACAGACAGTGAGTTGGTTTTATGCACTGCGTTTTGTAGTAGTCATAATTTTGTAATCCCTCTCATTGAGGAAGAAGTGTAATAGTTTTTTTTTGAGTTATTGAAGGGAATAGAAGTTTGTTTTCAAAGTATTGAAACTCTGTCTCCTGTCAAAGAAATTTTTATTTTCTCTGTGTTAGAGGAAAGGAGATTTATTCTCCATTCATTGTTCTGGAATTTTTCAATATTCCAACATGTGCAAGAACAACAGATGTTGTGGTTCCATCCCCAGCTAAATCATTTGTCTTTGCCGCAGCTTGCCTTACCAACTTGGCCCCAATATTTTCAGCTAGGTCCTCTAATTCAACCAATAAAAAGGCCAAAACCATAGCATTGAGATACATTTCATTACACTGTCAATAACAATAAAATTTGACTCAGCCATAACCCTTTCCTTGTATTGTTGTGAAAAGCTTTATGCATTACTCTAATGTGGCTAGTCCATAGGCCAAGTAGACCACTGGGTAACAAATATGTTTCCTTTCACCTTTGAGTTTCAAATTATGCCTACCAAATCTAAGACATTTAAGAGGGGGAACTAATACAACGTTAAAAATAAAACCAGAGCACACATCTACAAATTACCTCCTTAGCTACTATCACACCATCATTAACTATTTTCGGAGAACCATGCTTGCTCTCCAAGACAACATTTTTCCCCTCGCCCCAAGGGTGACTCCAACAAGATCAACAAGTTTGTTCACACCGCTTGCAAGACAAATTGACAATGCTTTCAGTAAGTGTGCAATTGAATGCCAGACCATATGCCAAAAAAACCCTCCATGAAAAATTAAAATAACACATTAAAATCGAATATAAGTGGAAAAGGAAAGATCCACCGCAGTGAAGTTTCACGTGCAGGTGACCTTCCTTTAAACATAATTTTTTCTCTGACCTGCAATTTTTTTGTCATTGAGCCATCCTTGTTGAAGTACAACTCCTTTTCCATAGCTCTTGTATTAACTACCTTCACTCTGTCGCGTAATCTTAGAGTCCCTCTTCTGCTTGAGCGATTAAAGGAAGTGGGTGAAAAAACTGAAAGAGAATACAATTGTCTGCCATAATTATCAAACATTGCACCCAACTTCTTCCCCTTTACATTGTTACCCAATGAGGTAGATGTGGCAATTGTTGTCATACTGCCCAAAGCAGAGGCCATCTTCTCTTATGCTGAATATAGAATTACAACATCTTCATATTAGTATGAACCTTAAAAAACATGACTCCCATTGCTAAAAACCACTTTTAAGTTGTAACAGGCAAACTAAACAACTATCGCAAATTTTGGCAACTTCTGGAGCATTAAGAGAGAAACAAACAAAGAGAAATACAACCAAAATCCTCAGTTTAATTAGACTGGACTATATATTTTCATTAAGATAATAGAAAGAAATCATGACTATATTAAGGCCAGCACAAAACAATATTTAACCAGTGTCTCTCGCGGCCTTCAGGTTGCCATGCTAGAGCTAGCATATTTTTAATTTAAATTCTTGACCTTTTGTGCCTATATATGAATGCATCCAATGGGATATCTACATCAAATGCTCCTTTATATCCCCAAAAACAAATTCCCTACTACAAGAGCACTAGTATTGATGGATCACCCCACACCATCCCACCCACTAGAAACGATGAAAAAGGAAACCTGAGAAAACTTCTGAAATATCTCAAGATGACTATATGGGTGGTTCTTATGAATCAACCAACCATTCAGAACATGCTCATCAATCCAAACCATGAGTATTATGTGACAATATTCAATCAGGCACTGAATCGGATTTCTGAAGCTATGTTAGAGAAACCCTAAACTCTCACTGAAAATAGGTGAAATGTGGCACCACTCAGAGATTGACATGTGCCAATTGGTACAAGTGGTAGACAATTGGCATGCTCAAACAACGAGGTGATGCGGGAATGACATGAGGGAGAAAATATCATAAAAGCCCCAAATCTGGAGAACTAAAGCTCATCACCAACCTGAGATTGACAACTTTACATGATGTAACCTATGAAATCGTAAATGGAGAAATCATAGTAGCAATAAGGTAACCTATGTAACAATAAAGTCAGATTCATCCTGGGAATGGTAATGGGAGAAATCATAGTGAACAATAGGAAACATGCAGAGTTTCTTACAATCAAATAGATGAAAAAACACATACAAAAAACCTAGATAATAATCATGAACAAGCTTAATATTGAATTATGAGTTGTAAAGGAACTTACAAAATGTGACATTACGAACTTGGTGAAGCGCACAAGAAAAAATATCCTGGACATGACCCTGGTTGACAAGTTGTATTTCTCATGATGCAAGAGGATTTGTACCTACACTGCCGAGTCAATCAAAATCCATCATTATCTATACAATAAATACAAGTAATTGATGTAGTATTTTTTACTCTAAGATGCATTCTTATGATAATGTTAGAACATATGTTGAAAATTTCAAAACATACCTGAATAAGCTCCTCTTTGTTTCAAGAACAATTTATTGGAGTCGCATGAACTTGGAACAAGCCTCCCACGATCTGAAAGAGTAGCAACTAAGTCAACAGTGACTTTTTTGTTGCTACGCTAGATCGAGGGAGGTTTGCTCCAAGATTAAATCGCTCCAATAAATTATTCTCTACTAAACAGAGCCAACCACGTGAAGGTGGAAGCTCTTATGGCCCTCCCCCCCCCCCCTCACATCACTCTCAATTCCCCAATACCCAATCTATATTTCATTTTTTACTTTCATGAGCATAAAAAAAAATATTCAATAACTAATAAAAAAACAATTCAACAAAAAGTATGCAAGGAAACATTGCAATTAATGCTTGACATAAAAATAGTATGATAAATGAGTTTTTTATATAATGCAAAAAACGTTCCAAGTATGGTAACGTTTGTCTTATAATAATAAAATATTTTACATTATCAAATTTTCTTTTTCTTCTTCCTATTTCTAAAGCTCCTAATTACATCATCAATATCATCGTGCTCTGCTCCTGTTTCGTGCCTTTCGACCCGCACTGCTGACCTAGTTGCGTAGTCACGATGTCTGGTCTCATCCAATGACGGGGCATCGCCTACAAAAACAAATAATATTAAATTTTAATTGTCAGTTTTTAAATATCATTGAACTAGTTCGGTAATATTAATAAAAAAAAAATTGCAATGAGATTATTTACCTGGTGCACCAGTTGTCGCCGCTGACCTAGTTGCGTAGTCACGATGTCTGGTCTCATCCAGTGACGAGGCATCGCCTACAAAAACAGATAATATTAAATTTTAATTGTCAGTTTTTAAATATCATTGAACTAGTTCGGTAATATTAATAAAAAAATTGCAATGAGATTATTTACCTGGTGCACCAGTTGTCGTCGCTGACCTAGTTGCGTAGTCACGATGTCTGGTCTCATCCAGTGACGGGGCATAGCCTACAAAAACAGATAATGTTAAATTTTAATTGTCAATTTTTAAATATCATTGAAATAGTTCGGTAATATTAATAAAAAAAAATTGCAATGAGATTATTTACCTGGTGCACCAGTTGTCGTCGTTGGGACTGTTGCCCTGTCTTCCTCTCTGGTGGTAAGATCCTCAAGGGAAACATTCTCTGTCATTTAAACAAAAAACGCTATAAGGACAACCATCAAGGTATAATTAGAAAAAATTATAAGTGGAAATTAATTACCGTCATGACCCTCACTGATAGTAGCATTGTCGGCCTGGTCCCCACTACAATGATCAAGTTTCACGTGAGGATCATCTACATCTGGTTCTAAAACTGGGTTATTTTCCTCGTCGGTAGTGTTTCTCCCCTGATTTAAACAAAGTTGTTAGACATGAAATTTATGGACGAAAACAAACATATTGAAAGGTTAATGTTTTACCTTATCAAGCATTCTAGATCTTGGGACCTGCCCCAAGCTTCTGCGATGTTCAACTACGACTTGATAACCAAAATGGAAAGCGATATTTTTATCTTCCTATGTATTTTATGTTCTGAAGTCATCACCCTACATTACATATTATTTTTTATTTTTAATCATATTTTACAGGATTACAAAAACGTTGGAAGGCGATACAATTAATTATAAGATTTTTAGCTACTTAATTACAATTCTTGCGGCTAATTTCAAGTAGCTTCCCTGGCCTTGCTTGTGATGGCCCTTTTTTTCAATCCTAGCTTTGGTTGCCTTTGAGGTGTTAGGCAACCTAGCATCAAAATATTGAAGTCAGATATGACGTAGCACACTTTTATTTTAGACATAGAGAAAATTAAAGCTATTGAATTAAAGTTGTAATTTACCGTGCGGGTCCAGTTGGCATTTTTCCTTCTTTCTTTGCCCTTTTCTCTTTTCTCTCATGGATGAGTGCTCTCCACTCACTCTCTGGAACTACGAGAGGATGCTCATATATAGGGTTGAATTGCAATTGCGTCCTATAGGTGTCCCTGGTATATTTCAAATATTTGATGGCTACCCGAGCCACCGATGTTCTGTCAAATGTGCCGACCCCAAAAAGGGCTTCTAGATAATCTAGAAGTTCTTTTTTCAGGTTGGAATTCTGGGAATTCCACCCTGTGCGTATGGTTGGGCCAAAAATTTCTAATGCATGGCTCTCCAGAAACCTATAGAACTCATTGTTTCTTACACAGAAAAAAGAAGAAGATATTATCATTAATTTAAAAATAAAAATCATGATAAATATGTTTTAGATAAAGTACATGAAATAGTTAAAATATTAAAATTTACCTGGGATTTGTACATGCTTTATAGGGACACCTTCATCGTTTACCAGCAACATGCCATTAATGGTCCCTGTGGAGCTGACACGTGTAGCTCCAGGAAACGCAATAATGTAGTTAGCCATATCAGCCTCATCATTTCCAACACGTTCAACAGTTGGCTGGGTGTCTGCTTGGGTAGGGTGTGTTTCTTGGCTGGCACCTAAAGGAGTAGAAGGTGTACGAGAAGGTTTTTGGGCAATCTCTTGCCCTTGTGTCCCACTACCACCAACACCGGGTTCAAAAAGTGCCAGAAAACGCTACATACAAAAGAACTTTTTGTTAGTTTAGTCAATGTAAAAATTAAAAATCAAACTATCACAATTCATCTCATGCAGAACAAAAAAAATATCCTTTTGAATTTTTATTATTACCTGATATGTTTCTAGCTGGCTAATAAGTTGTTTTATCCTCTCTTTTGTTTCAGGTGTTTGAGGTGCGTCTATCAAGGTATTAAATTCCGACCTTGCATCTTGTGCCTTTTTTCGCAACAAGAACACTGGAGATAGGGACGAAGAAAGATCTTCCTCAAAGAGGGAATCATCAGGCATACCATCGCTAGGTGTCTGCATATTTGAACAAAATTAATATTATTTCAATTATGTAAATAACTAAAATACCTGAAGATAGAGCAATGCTAGCACTTTACATGTTCTTCTGCTGGCCTCTTTCCGCGATCATCCCGTCTCGGGGTTGTTCCTGCACTGCTCTGATCAATCTGCCACATTGAAATAAAATTATAAATGTAAAAACTTGAAAACAATATCTAACTTGAAAACACAAAATGAAAACTGAAATAATTTCTAATAAGACACCGGAAGACAGAGTTAGAGTTTCAAATATGCCTTGCATTGAATTCAATCTTGGAAACATGTCATTGCACATTAAGGCACCCAAACAAGAGACGAGTTGACAATGAAGACCTTATTGAATATATTGTTGGAGAAACTTCTAGTAAACTTGTTGTGAAGACCTTGAGGACATTTTTGGAGCAACATTGTTGAAACTGATGGTATAGCAATGTTGGAGACGATCTTGAAGGGCCTTGAAGTGAAGCTTTTGGAGCAACTATTGAAAAATCCTTAGAGAATTTAAGTAAGTCACTTTCTATCTTCCATCACCTTTTTCCTTTCAATATCCTTTAAACGATTTTGTTGATATTTAATGTTTGAAATCACGTTATAATTCCTTGATTATATGTGTTTGAGGACTTTCCCTTTGAAATTACCCAAAAATACCCTGGCAATTTTATCTTCAGGATGCATGTCTGACCCTATTGTTCAATATTTTGATTGATAGTAGTAAACATAGAGAGTTAGGGGGCTCTTGACTTGGTTTGGTTGGGCCGTTAGATCCCTAACATCTACTAGGGAGAACCCCCCTTGAGTTGGAGGAGAGCTAGCCCGAAGTGAAAAGAGGTTGGTGAGGTGACAATGGGGCTATTGAATTACACATGGTATCACACTTTAGCTTTAGGACTTTATCTTGAGAAGTGCGAGATTTTTCTATATCAATTCTCAAATTTTTTACAACACTATTTTTAAGAACTAATAAGAAGTGATGTTGAGGGGTTTTTGGGTATAAGAAACAATACCATTTAAAAAATAGGGTTCTCAGTCCTTGGCATTCCTTCACCTGGGCCTAGGGGCACACTAGAATAATTTCACACTAAAACATGCAAACTTAAAATTAACTTAACAGATCCATAAAGTAATAATAATCATAATTCCTAATTTCCTATTGTACGATATGATGCAAATTATTCAAACATGAAGCAATGAAGACATGCAATGTCTGAATTTCAAGATTGATGAACCAATACAAAAAGTTAGAAACTACAACTTTGATTCAATACTCTGTGTCCTAACTCCAGGAAGGAATCTAGTTTGTAGTACAGAACATGCATCGTGTATTATCAATTCTTAATTGACAACAACTAAAGGTCATCTACCTCATCAATTCCTTCCCATTTGTGTTTTTATGTTATATTCCTTATAAAAGTGTCAAATTTCTCTCAAAGTAAGCAACCACTGAATAAAATAAAAAATAGTTGAGATATGATTGAGAAATGGTCATTTATTTCTTGAAAGGATATTCACAATTTATTTGGTTGTTTTTCATCTCAAGAAACAAGAAATGACCTAAGAAACTATCATGATGTAATATAAGAAACAACACGGTGCAATGGCCATTTTCAAAGCCAAATGATGTCCATTGAGGACATGGCCTTTATTTGGTTCCTGTTTCATAGGAGTTTCGGGTAGAAATGGAACTTCGTTGTACCATTTCCAGTAGTAAAAAGGGAAAACCTTCTTTTTCCATGGGAAATAATTTACCTTTCCTTTTTCAAGATAATCTAAATCACAAAAAATATGAACTATATTTCACACATTCTTGGATAATGTAAAAGTGGAAAAGGAATACCCTACACAAGTGATGCACACATGTACATTTGAACAATAATAGATTTTTTTAGTTGAAATGCAATGCTTGTTTTCATTTAAATCTAGGGTTTTTAAATCAGGGAGAAATAATGGCTGCCAAATTAATAAGAATTTCTTTGGGAAAAAATTAAATCTTGTATTTGGTGATGAAGATAATAGAGGGTATTGAATCTTGATTCTTGACATATAGAGAGAACCCTACAGCCTAACACAATCCAATGGAATTGACCAAAAAAACCCAAATAGAGTTAACCCTACTATAGGAGGAAGGGCCTGCATTAAGAACTTACCATTTTGCAAGAGCTGAGGGCGAATGTTGTTCTGCAAGAGTTGAGGGCGAATTCTGTTCTGCAAGAGCTGAGGGCGAATGCAGGGTGAATGATGTTCTGCAAAAGCTGAGGGTGAATGCAGGGTGAATGTTGTTCTACAAGAGCTCAGGGCGAATGCTGAGGGAGAATGTTGTTTTGCAAGAGCTCAGGGCGAATGTTAAGGTCGAATGCTGTTCTGCAAGAGCTGAGGGCGAATGCTGAGGGAAAATGTTGTTCTACAAGAGGGGAGGGAGAATGCACGTGTGATATCAGACGTTAATGTAGCACACATGTACATTTGAACACTAATAGATTTTTGTAGTTGAAATGCAATGCTTGTTTTCATTTAAATGTAGGGGTTTTAAAGCAGGGAGAAATAATGGCTGCCAAATTAATAAGCGTTTCTTTGGGAAAAATTTAAATCTTGTATTGGGTGATGAAGATAATATAGGATATTGAATCTTGATTCTTGACATCTAGAGAGAACCCTACAGCCTAACACAATCCAATGGAATTGACCAAAAAAACCCAAATAGAGTCAACCCTGCTATAGGAGGAAGGGCCTACAGTAAGAACTTACCATTTTGCAAGAGCTGAGGGCGAATGTTGTTCTGCAAGAGCTGAGGGCGAACGCTGAGGGAAAATGCTGAGGGAAAATGTTATTCTACAAGAGCTGAGGGCGAATACTGAGGGCAAATTTTGTTCTGCAAGAGCGGAGGGCAAATGCGCGCGTGATATCAGACATTAATGTAGCTATTGCGACGGATATGAAACAATAAAATCATTTTTATGTAGCACGCATATAAGTTTCGTATTTTTATGTAGCGCGCATATAAGTGTCATTATACCGATGGCGAACAAAGCGTCGCTATTGCGATAGGTGCCTCCAAACATCACAATTGCGACACTTAGACATTGTTTCGCACTTGCGACGTTTGGAGGCAGCTGTCGCAATAGCGACGCTTTGGGCCATAGTGTTGCAATTGCGACGTCTTCCTCCAAACGTCGCAATTGCGACACTTTGTCTAAGTGTCGGTATTGTGACACTTTTCTATAAACGTCGGTATAGAAACAGTTTCAGGCGGGATGGAAAAAATTTGGGGAAATTTCCGACATTTGGTCAAAAGCGTCGGAACCAAGTGTCGGAATTTCCGCCAAATGTAGTAGTGTCTCTGGGCTTTTCTAGGTATTGTGAGTAGAGGCTGATTCCAGAGTATCAACATTTTCCGAGTAGGGGAGCAGCCCCAAATAATCATTTTGGTTCCAATAGTTGCAGCAGCATGGTATTATTTCAGTTGTTGGAGTTAGAGCAGAGAGCAGCCATTTCCTTTGACATTCTGAGAGTATTCCTACACTTGCTTGGTGCAAGTCGAGGTGCCATTATTCTGATCACCTCTTGTACTTTTTTATATTTCATAGTATAATAAAATGGCTTAGCATTCTCTATTTCATGTGTATCTGCTTCATGGTTTGTTGCTAGCACTATATGTCTTATTGTATGCTTTATATTACTGTCTATTTCCCTTCGAGATATTACATGAACAAAGCTTATTGCATCCAAATAACATAGGCAGCAGAGCACGAATGAAAAATCACCACTGCCACAAATAAAAAAATGCATTTGCAACCAAGTATCAACCCCATACATTTATAATGAGGGGACATGAGGTTATTACCCCAACCCAGAAAACTAATTTCATGACACACCATGACAAATTGCAGAAAAGTGTAATCCTGACATGTGTTTTGAGAAACATTCCCTTCCTAGCTCACACCCCATCGAGGAGCATTTCATTTAAGTATTGTTTAATCTTCTCTATTTATTTTTTGGTAATGATATTTTAAATTTAGTGTTTATTATTTTGAAAATGCTTAAATATATTGTTTAATATCCTTTTCATGTATTGTTTAAGTTTTTGTTGGTTGTATGCAAATTGTTTTCTCAAGGGAATTGTTTTCCATATTTTTTTAATTTTTCATGTTTATTAACGTTTTTTGGAGTTTTATAATAACAATGGAATGTTTTCAATTGAAAGAGAATGGTTCTAGGAATATGAAATATTTTTGGCAATATCAACTTTAATGAAATGGTTGGGTTTTTGGCAACTTGTTTTTTATATAAAAATTTTTAATTTAAAATTCTAATTTTAATATTAAAAAATATTATTAGTTATTAAATAAAAATGTAAATATTTTTGTTTAATTTTGGTTTTTGGAGTTTTGGTTTTTTGAATCGATTTATAGCAGTTCTACTCATGTGTTCCAAACTTCTATTTTAATACAAATTTTTTTATTTCATTTTATTCAATATTTTTAATTACATATAAATTTTATTTAAAAAATTATTTAAATATAAAAATTAATATTACTTCCTCATTGGGGGCGATGAACATAGAGGATCCACAAGACAATGGTAATTATTCCCCATCCCAAGTGGAAGTAATGGTAGCGAAACATGTGATGAGAAAAGAGCCTCAAAGCTCGAGGGAGAAAATTCTCGAGGCAAATCAAGTTTTAATTCTAGTGGTTGTGCTTATGGTGATTATTCTCAGGCTTTGGGATATGAAAATTCACTCTATAGGAAGATCTGTCTACATAGGTGGTCTCTCTAGAGCGCCAAACATGTATCATGGTTTATGTGTAACCTCATAGTGTTTAAGTAGTGGAAGGATGGTGTATTGTGGTTGTACCTAATTTATCAAGTGAGAATTTGGGACCTAGGCTCAACATGTGCCTAGGATTCTAATTTCTATGTGACATTTTTATGGGGTATAGGTGAGTCAAGAAAAAAATTCCATCGGTTATTAGTGAGAAGGAAAACAAGTAATTTGGGGTGGCCATTGGTTGAATTGATGTAGGTAACCCTATCCTCTACCTGGTCGATAGGTGTTTTCACTTGGATTACTCAGTGTGCATGTCTAACATGTTGGTTAAGTTGGTTTGGAATCGTGTTATATTCTTGGCGTGAGGGGTCTTGATGTGTAGGTTCTTCCCTCGTTAGGGGAATTTTGAGGTCTAAAATGGGCCTCCTAAGGAAAGTATAAAATAATAGTGGAAAGAATCAAATAAGATTTGATGACATCATCAAATTTTAGAGGGAAAAATGAAAAAACTACTTTTTCAACTCATATTTTCAACTTATCTCCCAAAGTGTTTACTCAAATTTTGAGCGGGAGCACTCGTTGGATGCGAAATTTAATTCCTCATCCAAGGAGTACCCATGTTGCATACTTTTGATGGGTTCTACTACACGAAAAATAAGAAATACATGAAAAATGTGATTGTAATCACGTTTTTTTATGTATTTCTCATTTTTCATGTAGCAAGGTTCATCAAAAGTATGCAACATGGGTACTCCTTGGATGAGGAATTAAATTTCGCATCCAACGAGTACTCCCACTCGAAATTTGAGTAAAAATTTTGGGAGATAAGTTGAAAATACGAGTTGAAAAAGTAGTTTTATTATTTTATTATTTTTTAATATTTTTACCCTTTTATTTTAAAAATGGTAAATCATCCCCCATGGTTGACATCATCATCTTGAATCCTATTGGTTGTTATAAAGTTTATTTTTGTTGTACATTTTTCTTAGGAGGCCCATTTTAGACCTCAAAATTCCCCTAATGTTTATGGTATGTCTCCCCTGGGGGTTGATGTGGCTCCCTTTTCCAGACAGTGTGTTGGAAGTGTACATTGGTGGTGGTTTCCCATAGCCAGGGCCTCCCATTGGATACAAAATTAAATTCCAAGTCTAATGAGTACCTGATTTTCATATTATTGAGTAGATCCACATCAAAACAAAAAGAAAATACAAGAAAATAGTGTGTTCAACATGCATTTTTTATGTGTTTTCATATTTTTTGATGTATGTAGAGTAGGTACTGATTTCATGTAGAATTTAATTCCACATCCAACACGTGTGTACTCTTGACATTTGATTTAACTTACAAGGAGATAAACCGAAAATACAATAAAAAAATGTAGTTTCCTTTCTTTTTCTTTAAAAATTAATAAGTATTATTTTATTATTTTAATTATTTTCCTTAGGAGGTCCATTTTAGACTTAAAAATTCCCCTAATGAAATCAATAATTGAATAGGTGAGCCATTACATTGTTTCCATTACTTATTCTTATGGTCCCTCATTGAAGTCAAAGGATCTTTATGACTTGCACTCAAAATTGATGCTTGCACAACTAATGGTCAAATTCTTTAACCTTAGGTTGAAAGATGATGATCCATTGGCTCTAGATTATGTGATAAAGGCTATCATACATGACATATATGCCACTAGAGTTAATATATTCATTCCTTTTACAACCTTCATCAAGGTCCTCTATCCTACATAACTATTTTGAATCCATGCAATATGGTGACTAACTAAACATTACAATTGCCTCTCTATTGGAAGAAGTTGTAGAATGAGATTTAAATACTTTGGGAAGTCGAAGATGACAATTCAAACCCCTAAGGAGACATAGTTACTTTCCTAAAAATGGAATAACCAATAACATGCTTCTTCTAGAGGAAGTAGTCGTAAAAGAGAACATGGAAGAAATAATTCTAGAGGCAGAGAGTAAACACCATCACATGGAGAGATTCGATCTTCATTACATTCATTGCAATATAATGAACATGATGCATCAACATGAAAAATACCCTAGGATAATATCAAAGACAAACACGATAAAATTAAAACATCAAGTGTATAAAAATTTAAAGCATCTGAATCTACTCATTATATTATTTCCCAATACAATTTTGGAGAACAAATTATTTCTTCTTGGAGCGATGCATGGTTTCTTATCATATGTGCAACATGTGACACATAATTACAAGGAGATTTATTTAAATACTTCAATAACAATTAATATGGAATAATACATTTTACAGATTAATCAAGTCTGAAGTCCTCGAGACTTAGCACCATCAGGCTTAAACTACTTGTGTTTCTTGATTTTCTTCTACATGACGTACTCTATCTTATAGAGATAGGAATAAATATATTGTCCCTTGTGCACATTCACTAGAAGGCCACATTATTCATATATTTTAGGTTAGGTAGCACTAGGTAAGGCATATGCCAACATGGTTATCATGACTTAAGTGTAGCATGAAATACTATTAAAGCTAAAAGGGATATCTACTCATGCATAGAATGATGAATTCCTCTCTCATCATGATGAAGGTACATTTCCATCTACTCTTTTATCGCATGCTATATTTGAACATATTAATTATAAAAAAACTTTTTTTAACTGAAAAGGAATTTTATTTCCAATTTCCCCAGTATTCCTAAGAAACAAAAGAAATTCGATGCTTCTATCCTTGGAAAGCACAACAAACAACCCTTTTATGATTTCACTTATAGAGAAATTTGAGACAATGGAAATATGAATTATATTTTTTGTGGCCTTATTCTTATTCCATCTAATAATGGAAATAAATATATGATGAATTGTATTTATGATTATACTAGGATGTGTTGTGTTCACTTGTTAAAAGATAAATCTCAAACTTTTGAAACCTTTAAAACTTATCATGTATGGATTCAAAATGAGTCACAATAATATGTTGGACCTATTAATATTATTAATAAGGAGAATATACATCTAGTGAATCTAAAAAATATTTTCTCCAAAATTGGATTTGACATCAAACCATAGTTCCACGCAATCCTCAAAAAAATGGCATAATTGAAAGAATGAACAAGACTATCTTGAATATGTTTTGTTCCATGAAGTTTTTCAAATATGTAAAGTTGATGGTTTGGGCATATGTAGTTATATCTGAAATATATGTGAAAAATAGATTTGCATCACATGCTTTAATAAATAATATACCTTATGAAATTTGGCATGGTCACATTCCATTGGTAAGGCATCACAAGGTCTTTGGTTCCACTTGTTATGCTTTGATTCACAGTGAGAAAAAAAAAAACATGATTAAAGAGGTTAAAACTAAATCATATTGGGGTATTTGGGTACCACTAAGGCATATCATTTTTTCAATAGGTAAGAAGAACTTGTTCTCCCTAGATATGTATCTTGTTGAATCTTCTAATATTCACAATACTATTGATTTTCAACTTAATATTTTGGATAGATTCACTCATCTAAAGAAATAGCATGAATTTTTTGATGATATTCCACATATTAAAGTAGGGATCCCTATCATGGATTAATCTATATAAATTTATTTTGAAGCACCATCTCTCTCCCATGAAGTTCCAACCACTTCATTAGGTTAGGAATATCATTTAAATGATGTGATTGAGAGCAATGGATGGCTAAATCACGATGAAAACCCATATCAATACATGGAGAATCCTGGATAATCTTATAAAGGTCTCCCAAAATGTCTCATTAAAAAACTTGAAAAGTGTTCATCCTAATGAGGTCAAAAATATAGGAACAAAGGTTCCACCAAACAACATGGAGGTGATGAAAATAATTATGATTCAATTGATGTATATGCTATGGATGTTTCGTATTATTTGTGAATTAAATTTATCTATTAGCCTTGATCCAAATTCCTTTAAATGACATCCTTCTCATGATGAGTGGAAATAATAAATGTAGGAGTATGATGCTCTAGTAAAGAATGCAACAAAAAATTTAGTTCCCTCCATTTGGAACCAAACCAACTTTAGGAAATGGGACTTCAAGAACAAATACAAATAATATGGCTCATTTGAAAAGCACAAATCAAGGCTTGTAGGAAACAAATTAACAAAAAAAATAAGGCATTCATTCTGAGGGGATTTTTACCCCGAAAACAAAACAAACCACCATCCAAACATTATTTTTATTAGTAGCTCATAATGGATGGAAATGTCATCAAATGGATGTGAAGACTAATTTTTTGAATGGATACTTGAAAGAGAATGTATTCATGTCTTAGACAAAAGGTTTTGGTTTGAAGGGACAGGAACAAAAAGTATGAAAACTCATAAAATATTTATATCACCTAAAACTAACATGGTGGGATTGGTATGAAAATTTAATTGAGTATATTAAGAAATTGAATTTCAATTAGTTTAATCTTGTTGATCAACTTTTTTTGTCAAAAAGGTTGAAAATTTTGTTATATATCTTGTAGTGTATTTAGGTGATCTATTGATGACAAGGACTAATGAAATATATATTACATACATAAAGAAAGAACTGATAAAGGAATTCGATATACATATTTTGTACAACTCCACTATTACTTAGGTATGGAAGAAACTCAAATACAAAGTAAGTATTTATCTCTTAAAAGAAAATGGAGTATCGAATTCAGGAATTTTCAGGAGTCTTGGATAAGTATATGTCTCTTGGTGGTCACAAAAACAATTAGTTCCAATAGATTGCATGAATGGGGTAGAATATGTGACAACCACAAAAAACAAAGGAGATTGAGTGGCTCAATAAAATACTTGAATATACAGAGGATAAATAACCGATTTATACTCATTTCCTGCTTCATGGTATTTATGCAATCAATTTGGCTAAAAATCCCATTTTCCGTGATCAAATCAGATACAAAAAAAGAAATGTATCATTTGATTTGATATCATGTAGATCCTAAGACTATTCATTTGAGACATTGTTCCACAAATGAAAATCATATGCATCTTCACCACAGTGCTTTGAAGAGAAAATTTTGAAAAATTCATAATGATTCTTGGGCTCACAAACACCCATTTAGCCTGGTGCGAGGTGGGGGGGGGGGGGCATATGTTGGACACATTATTATGAAAAATTCATTTTTTTTGAGATATTTTCAATCATCGTTTTTTGTAGTTAATAACAACATATTGATGACTTATTTTTTAGCCTGTATAATAGCCTATAAAATATGGGCAGAAAAGTTTCTTATATTAGAATGATAAATAAAACGATCAAATTTTGACCTAAACAAGTGAAAAAATATTTTTCATCAAAGGTAAAGGTGAAAAAATAAGCTTATGCTACAATGGACTCAGAGTATGCTCTTATAAGATCAATTGATTTAAGTTTTAAGTTTTTACTAGTTTTTAAGCTTTCTCTCTTACCATTATAGTATGTTCTATGCAACATAAAACATATTTATAAGATACCTTTAATGAGTGATATATTGACCATAAAAAGAATGGAGAAGACCCTACCCATCCATACTAGTGTAAATATGACATCTTATGTTGTGAATATTTTTTAACTTTCAAGATTATAATGTGTATTGTATATAAGTATTAATTTACTTTAAAGTTATGGAACATATACAAAAAACATTACCATATCCATTTAATAAGAAAATTTTTCCATACTTACTATATAAAGAAATATGTTTATTATTGGTAAATGTTCTTGTAAAAATAAATTATTTATCATTTCCCATACAAATTTTAGTGGGTGTGGAAACTTTCAATACTAGTGACATACTCATTGTAGTTAAATAAACAAAGTTACTCTCGATATTACACCTCTTTCACTGTCAAACATGTTGTGAAAATCTAACATTTAATAAAAGTTGTTCCCATTTTTTAATAATAGATAAAGGGATGTACTTGTAATTAGGAACCCATGTGAATTATTTAAATCAAACATGTCTTTAGAGTCATGAATTGGTACATTAGCTAGAAACTCACATGGTGGTTTGAAGGGACCTAAAATTAATGTTGTCGTTGCAGCAAACACCCTCCAAAATTTTACCTACACCTGAATTTTGGAGCCTACTATGGATCTTGCGATCAGTCGTTCCGTGGCCACTTCTTGATTGGTCGAATCCACTCTCTCACACATGCTCAGTTTCTAATAATTTCATGAGCACATTATTTTATGCAAGCTTGAACAATAACATAGTCAATCAAGATAGTCTTTGTGCAATTTTCAACCCATGTCGACAGTTAGTGACACATTTTTATTGACAATCCCTCACTTTTGGCTATGTTTGTACTTCTATTTTCACGAGTTTTTCAAACTGTCACTTTTGTTCACCTTCAATTTCTTGAGTGTCATTTTCGTGCTTTCAACTTTCACTTTTTCTTGCTTTCACTTTAATTAGCGTAATTTTCATTTTATCTTCACTTTGGCATGTGCCACTTTCATTTCCGTTCGCATATCGCAAGTGGTGTTCACCCTTTTATCTTCATATAGGAAATGTCGTATTTTTGCATGTGGAATGTCACATAGTGCACGAAAGCTATTTTTGGTGTGTTTCAAGGGTTAATATTTGTGTTAATTATTTATACTTACCGTGTAAACATATGTTGCACTCATTCCTAGATTTTCAAGCACTATTGCAACAGTGTCGTCACGGTCGTCACAACGTGTATATTTTTTGTCACACTTGTCGTAAGTTGTCACAAAATTTTCACACTAAGGGAATTATGTTTCTCATGTGTTTTGGATGATCTATGTTGTTTATTCAAGTGTTCTAAGTGTGTCGTCACAATCAAGCCTTGTCATTTTTCACATCAGTGCATGAATTCAAGGCTTAGTCAAATTTGGAAAACTTCTTAATCAAACAACCTAACCTCATCTAGCCCTCCTAAATTGTGCATTACATAGTATCATCCCTCAAGTCACAACCCTGCCTTTTGGAACTAAAAAATTCATAGTTCTTGCCTTCCATTACTGTGCACCACACAATAATAGTGCTTAATCTCGACCCCTTGAACTCCAAAACTGTGTAATTCTTCTCCCGAGCCTGGCCTGAGCTGAAAATTGTGCAATATCAATCATCCGGGCTAGCCCTTGATATATTGAACTATTAATTGCATAATCACATGCCCTTCTCCTCCTTCTATAACTACGTAGTGGGGAAAATCAGTGCTTAAGCCCTCATCCTATTCCCTCAGTTCCCCAATTGTGAAATGGTTTTTCTCAGTTGAGTATTGAACTGCACATTGTGCAGTCTCAAGGCTCACTCCATAATCTTGAGCCTTTCAGTCCCTCAAATGCATAGTCCCTCTATCCAGGCCTCCAAAGATGCACATTTCTTAGCCTTAAGGCTCAAGCCTCCAACCTCATTTCTTTAGTCCCTGAATTACACAATCATTTAACCTTGACCATCCTAAACTATGCATTGTGTAGTATCAAACCTCAATCCTAGACCTTAGCCTCTGGAACTTCACAATCCCTAAGTTAGTCACTCAACCAATCACCATTTCTAGACCTAAAAAGTGATTTCATGAAACATCTTAGGCTAGGGGTTTATTAGACTGATGTTATCTTGTCGTGGGTGGATTTTAACCATAGGTATTCTGTTATGTCATGATAGGATGATGATGAAGGATATGGAGAAGGATACCATGCTAGAAAACACCTAAGGAGTTAAGGAGATAATATGATCATAAGGAAAGAAGATGAAGGAACAATGAATTATAACAGAAGACAAAATATTAGGATCACAAGAAGACTCCATCTAATTCATAACCCTTTCGAGGGAAGATATGAAGAACATAAAATATCTCTAATGAAGAAAAAACAACAAGAAGGAAATTTTGGCACTGCCACATCATCATGCATTCCATGTCATCAGTGTCATTTTTTATCATGAGTCGCCATATTCCACAGCATTTTTGTGGATTATTTAAATTTCTATTTGAAAATGTATTGTAAAGTATAAGTCCAAACAACATTTATAGAATATCAAGAGTCATGTAAAGTTAAAAAGTCACAAGTAGTCAAAAAATCATGAAGGTAGTCAAGTAGTCACAAAGAAGGTGAAGTATCACCTCTGCATTGGTTATATATACACCCTCATTGTATGACCAAGGGACTTTTCACCTTGGCTCCTCCCGCAAGGCATTAGAGAGATAGGAAAGCTATTTTGGGGAGTAAGTAGTTGCTCCAACGCTCCACTATTGTAGCTAGTGGTTCATTGCATACATGTTTCTTAGGAATTTTTCTTAATATTTGAATCCTAATGGCCAACACGTTATTCATGCATGGATTATGAATATTTTTAAGATTTTTTTGTGAATATTTGTAATTCATTCTTGTTTTCATATTTGCTAAATTAATTTTATTTCGGTTATTTTAGTGCTTATCATATTGCGAATGTGTTTTAATGGTTGTTATAATTGTCATATCTTTGTGGACTATTCCACTAGATGTTATAC
Organism: Pinus albicaulis; assembly: GCA_034641835.2. NCBI lineage: Eukaryota > Viridiplantae > Streptophyta > Pinopsida > Pinales > Pinaceae > Pinus > Pinus albicaulis. Next base: position 352,210,411 of record CM076570.1, on the reverse strand, counting down.
AAATCTTCCTTATTTGTGTTGGTTGCAATTACCATCGCATATTTGTGAACTATATTAGATGAATCCTTCTTGTTTGCATGTGCCTCTACTAGGGTGGTGTTATTACCTCTCTCTTAGGGCTCACTTTTCTTCCCCTCCGTAATAGAATAACCTTGACACACCTACAACTGAACACTCATCAGGAGAAGTCACTTTATTTTCAAAGGCACATATGCATTCTTCTCTCTTGCTGACAGTTGGAGCCAAGGAAAACCTCTAAGAAAATGATAAGTGGGCCATATTCAAGATGGGTGTAGAAATTATACAATATGCATGTATATATTGGATTCACCCGATCTAACAATATGCTAATTTTAAATAATGAATCGCTTCTACAAATATTTGTGGGATTAAAAACACAATCACCAATTAAAATATCATGAAGAAAGATCAATCACACACAACACAGATAATTTCCTGCAGAAATATTACAGCTAAAAACCCCACAATATTCTATTATATATTATATCATGGATCATGAAAAAATTACATACAAAACTCAAATGGAAAGAGCTCTCATTATATCAGCAAATTGTCTCACAGTGTCATATAAAAATTGGAAAATCACTTGCTCAATTTACTGTCTCCAGAGAGCCTGCCTCCACTCCACAATCCCTGCTGAAAGCAATCCATGAATTGATGCCTTCTTGCATGCCTTGAATTCACAATCCTCATGGGCACATCCAATGTGTGTGAGCTTTCTTTTGTGCAAGTGGATAATGTCACAACTGATAGTTTACTTCCCTTTCACCTAGAACTCAACTGGGTCTCTGCTGGATCTGACATGCATGCAGTTAATAGTAGTAAATCTTTAGTTGCATTTGAGACCACTGATTTTGAATTAATTAATAATTAATTCACTTGATCTCTCACTAGTGTATCTTTAGTTAAAACTAGCACAACTGAGTTTAACTCACTTAACTGAGTTAAAATACTTACAACTTTCACAACTCATGCACCACTTCAATTCCAACTCTATTACAACTCGGATCACTTTGTTACAACTAAATTCAACCTATGTGTCCCACCAACCAACCACTTAACTCGAAATCCACTTAGCTAACTGATTTTCCACTTTAGTTACCTATTTCCAAGTCCACATTAAGAATATATTACAGTTTAATGTCCATCTAAATTAAGGGATAATAAAGATAGACATGCATCTATAAATGGACATGCATTCTATAAACAGACATGCACCATACATCTATAAATATACATACACCTAAATATAGCCTGAAGGCCCCATCTAATGTAGGTGCTTAATTTTCACTAGGATCAAAATTTTTGGTTGAATCTCAACACTCCCTCTCAACAAGAAAGGGATTATCCTTCACCCTGATCCTGTCTCTATGGTATTCAAATTTACTCCTAGTGAGTGCCTTCATCAGAATATCTACATCCCAATCTTCCGTGGGAATGTAATGAAGAAAAATAATTCTCCTCTACACACAATATCTGAGATGATGGTACTGGATATCTATATGCTTGGATCTATCATTAAACATAGGATTAATCGAGAGTTTAATGCAACTCAGATTATCACAATGAATCATTGTTAGATCCATATGAGAACCAAACAAATCAACCAATATCTTTCTCATCCAGATAGCCTCACATGCAGCTTGACTCGTTTCCATGTATTCTACTTTCGCTGAACTAAGTGCTATGGATCTCTGCTTCTTGATGTACCAAGAAAGAGTTGTAGATCCAATGCTAAAGATCCACCATGATGTGCTCTTTCTATACATTGGACATCCATACCAATCTGCATCTGTGAATCCATGCAACTTCACTCTATCTGCCTATCTGTACCATAGACCATACTCTGAGGTGCCCCTCAGCTATCTCAGGACATGCTTCTCCACCTTCCAAAATATCTTGGTAGTTTTAACCATAGCTTGACTCAGCTAGTTAACCACATAAAAAATGTCTGGTCTCGTGTTCACTATATACATTAGTGATCCCACTAAATGTCGATAGACAGTAGCATCCACTACCTCTCCAGAAGTAGCATCCTCTTTCCTCCAGTTTCCTGGAACAGGAGTATCCATTGATTTGTAGCCCTCCATGTCAAACTTACCTAGTATCTCCTTTGCATACTTGCCTTGAGACATAAAAATTTCACCATCTCACTACGATATTTCCAATCCAAGGAAATAATGAAGGAGGCACATATACTTCATTTCGAATTCCCTTATAAGATCCTCCTTGCATGAGTGTATCATCTACTCATCATCAATCAATATTAAATCATCAACATAAAGAAAAATGATTAAAATCTTATGCTCCACCACAATTTGGTATAGGTTTGCATCTACTTCACTTTTGGTGAAGCCCAGTCTGGTGAAATAGCTGTCTATCTGAGTGTACCAAGAACGAGGTACTTGCTTCAACCCATACAGCTTTCTTTTGATTTGGCACACATACAACTCGCTGTTGAAGATCTCAAAACCTTTAGGTTGATCTATATACACTTCGTCCTCAATTATCCCATTTAGAAACACATTTTTCACATCCATCTGATGAATGCGCCAACCCATCTGCGCTAAGAGTGAAAATATGGTCCTTATGGAAGAGTACCTTGTGATAGGTGCAAAGGTCTCATCATAATCTATCCCTTCGATCTATGAGAATCCCCAGGCCAAAAATATAGCCTTATATTTCTCCACACTCCCATCAGAATCTTGCTTCACCTTGTAGATCCATCTCAAACCTACCACTTATTTATCAACTGATCTTGGAACAATTTCCCAAGCACTATTTTTGACAATGGAGTCATACTCCTCCACCATTGCATCGACCTAAGTAGGTTGTTGCATTGCTTCCTCAAGGAAGATGGTTCAGTCACAATACATTTTCTCATAAGATCCATGTATCCAGTAAATCAGTCAGGAGGTTGTCTTTGTCTGTGATGTGAAGTACGGGATCCTACATCCTCTGCAGCATCAAGTATTAGCCTATTAGCTTTCGTGGTGCGCTTTATGCCATTTCTGATGGATGGATCTATATGACTATCTTCCTCCACTCCATGAACCTCCCCTTGTGGTTGATCCACATCTAGAGACTCATCTTTGGGAACCAACAGTTCCTCCTTCGCATTCAAGTCTAGGTCCCTCTCAAGCGACAACCGCATGGCTTTCTCCTCATCAAATTTTATATCCCGTCGCACAACAGTCATTCTGTTGTTTAGAAAATACACACGATAATTATGGGTTGTTTCTGTGTACCCCACAAAAATCACAACTTCAGTAGTCAGATCTAGCATCTTCTTGGCATCCTTGGTCACATGCACATAAATAGATGAGCCAAAAATATTAAAGTGTGAAACATCCGATTTCTTACCAATGAAAGCTTCTTCAGGTGTTCTCATGCCAAGTACTCTATGATAATAATGGTTCTGCACATAAAATGAAGTGTTGCATGCTTCCTCCAACAAATGTAATGGTAGGCCCTAATCATGAAGAAACATCGCTCGCGCTGCACCCACGATCATTGTGCTCTTCCTCTCCGCGACCCCATTCTGTTGTGGGTTATGAGGCGCTATGAGTTCTCTTTGAATTCCTTCTTTGCTACAAAAGTTATTGAATTTTTTAGAGATGTATTATCGACCATTATCACTCCTAAGAGCCTTCACTTGATTCTTCAACTCTTTCTCCACCAATTCCTTAAACTCAAATAACTTAGAGAATTTTTTATCTTTATTCTGCATGAACAAGATCCAACATTTACGAGAAAATTCATCAAAAAATATTACATAGTACTTATGTTTTGTTGTTGAAGCAACCAAGAATGGTCCACACATGTCTATGTGAACTCTCTCAAGGATCCCCGAAGCATGGTTCTCCTTCTCATGAAAGGTGGAATTTACATACATCCCCATGGTGCAACCCTTGCACTAATCTAACTGAGAAAGTGTTCCCATTGGAAGTCCAGTAGATATTTGTTGCATTACTTTCAATGCTCCATGATGAAGATGACCCAATCGCTTGTGCTACAATTCACCCTCATCCTGGTTCAACATTTTATTTGCCTTGCCCACCATAGCAACACAACCATATAACTCCAGCTTGTAGAGATTCTTAACTCAAATCCTTATCCTTTTGTTTTGAGCCGTTGTTTTATGTCGTAGGAAATATTTTCCATCACTAAAAACAACTTCATAGCCTCTCTCCTCAAACATTGCAACTAAGACCAAATTTTTCTTCAGACCTGGTACATGCATCACATCTTTTAATTGAAATGGTTTACCTAAATCCCTCTAAAAGGTAATGATACCAATCATGGTAACACTTTATTGTTCGTCATCACCCATATCAATATGCATATGGAGATCATTCTCCTCCAAGTCATTAAAAAGTTCCTTGTCTCCCATCATGTGAAAGGAAGCGCCACTATAAAAATACCACATCAATCCCAATGCACTTGACAGCATGCATGCAATCAAGGAGAATTCAAGCTCAAATTGTGAGGAAAGGGCCTCACCAGCTGTAGCTCCAACAACCTTCTTTTTCTTCTTCTTTTGTGGATAGTTAATAGCAAAATTCCCATGTTCATGACAGTTAAAACACTTCACCTTGGACATGTCCTGCTTCTTGCCTTTAGACTCGGATTTAGAATGGAAGTTCTCCCCCTTCCCTTTCTTCACCTTAGCATCCAAATAAAAATACTCTTCATCATCATTCTTTGATGAAGATCCATCTCTGGTGTTTCACCTGAACTCCTCCTGCACCAGATTCGACCACAGTCATTCCCAATCCAGCAATTTTTCCTGTTCGTTGACAAAGTCTTCATAACTATGCCAACTCTTAGGAAGTCCTAGGAGAGCCAAACTCACCAAATCATCATCAATGACTGTTATTCCCACACTCCCCGGTTCATCCCGACATTGGACAAACTTTCTGAGATACTTTGGAATGGTGTCACCCTTTTCCATCTTGATCTTCCTAAGTTTATCTTTGAGTGCCAATTTCCTATGGTCACTATTGCTTTGGAATAGATTTGTAAAAGCCTTCCACATAGCATATGGTGTGGATTTCCCATGGAGGTTTGAGACAATGTGGTATCGTACTTCCTCCAGCATGATCCTCCTTGCCTTTGCCACTTTCTTTTTCCATGCATCAAGATTAGTAGCATCTGCAGGATCTGGCTTAGGAACATATTTTTTAATGAATTCCTTCAATCCATTTTCTTTAAGTACTGCCTCAATCCTATCCTTCCAAGACATGTAGTTTGATCTGCCCTCGAGTGCATACTCTAACCTCAAGCCATTGAAAACCATTTCGATCTTGAATTAGATATAGCACCAAGAAATTATTTCTATAAATTTGAATTCTATCCACCAACAAACTCAGCTCCTTATTCACTTCTGCAATTTCCTATGCTTTGATACCATGTAGAAATTATATAATATGCATATATATCTTGGATTCAACCGATCTAACAATATGCTAATTTTAAATACTAAATCGCTTCTACAAATATTTGTGGAATTAAAAACACAATCGCAAATTACAATATCATGAAGAAATATCAATCACACACAACACAGATAATTTCCCAGGGAAATCTTACAGCTAAAAACCCCACTATCTTCTATTGTATATTATATCATGTATCATGAAACAATTACATACAAAACACTAATCAAAATATCTCTCAGTACATCAACTAATTGTCTCACATTATCATACAAAATTTGGCAAATCACTTGCTCAATTCACTGTCTCCAGATAGCCTGCCTCCATTGTGTAATCCTTGCTAAAAGAAATCCATGAATTGATGCCTTCTTTCATGCCTTGACTATGCAATAGTCCAATGTGTGTGTGCTTGCTTGTGTGCAAGCAGATAATGTCACAACCGATAGTTTACTTCCCTTTCACCTAGAATTCAAATGAGTCTCCACTGGATCTAACATGCATGCAGTTAATAACAGTAAATCTGGTTCTCAAACTTCTGTGTTTGTTGTTATTTGTAGAAACCAGATTATCCACAGTATCATAAAACAATTGTCGACGTTTCGAATCCCAACGGGGATCAATCTTCAAGATGAGAAATGAATGAAGAATGAAAGAAGGTCGCAAGAGGTCAAGGTATAAGTAGAGAAGGCCAATGATGATTTAGAGGAGCCGAAAATAAATTATGCTAATTAATTTAAAATAAAATTTATTTTATTAAAAAAAAAATTTAAAAAATTTAAAAAAATAATAAATAATTAAATTTTATATTTTGAGTCATCTATATTAATTGAATTAATTCTAATTCTAAAATAATATCCCTCAAATAAATTCTAATTTATTATAAATTTAATATTTAATGTTTAAAATTAATTACAATGTCTAAGTTTTATTAATATAAGGGAATATAACACTAATATGACATGTCTTTTATCTTAAAAATATACCTAAATATATGTTACTAAATGAATTTTAATCAATTCTCATTAATTAAACCCTAATAATTTTCAAAATTTAAATTTTAAATTTCATATTAATTAATTCCTAATAAATTTTAATTCTAAAACCTTTTTTATATTTTATAATATCCCTTAAATAGTAATTTAAATATTATTATACATTTAATATTTAATGACTAAAATTAATTTCAAAGACTAAATTTCTATTAAACTTCTAGAGCAACTAAAATGATAAAATTTAACCTAAGATAGTGTAATTAAATTATAAATGTAAGGAAATATAATAATTAACACTAATATGATATGTTTTTTAATCTTAAAAATATACCTAAATATATGTTACTAAATGAATCTAATCAATTCTCATTAATTGAACCATAATAAATTCTAAATTTCATATTAATTAATTCTTAATAAATTTAATTCTAAAACCTTTTTTTGGAATTAGTTTTGAATTTTTAATTAGCTTCCATTTACTCATAATAAATATCAATTAATTAATTTTTATTAATAGAATAAAAAATAATTAATGAAAATAATTATTACGAGTGAGTGGAATAATAAGAGTTTTTGAACTGACATGACCCTAAACAAGTTAGCTAAAAAGGAAAGAGACGCATACCTGCAAAATTATACCTTGGATGAGGACGAACCTAAGGAGAAAATTTGTCTAATAAGAGGCCACCAATTGTCACTAATCTCGAATCCTCCATCCCAGTTGATGTTATGTGGGTATTTTATAATCTCCAATGCCTCTCTAATCTTACGTCTCTGATAGTGTTCCTCCCTTACAATGATTCTATCATCCTCAATGCGTAAGTGATGTTTTGTTTTTAAGGAGTGATCAGCAAGAGCCAAGGTTCGTGATCGCTCATGCTTAATATCAGCACCATGCTCTTTCAGACGCTTCTAAAGAGAGCTCCCAGTTTCGCCAATATAACTCTTCCCACAAGAACAGTCAATCTTGTAAACACCTTTAAGTTGCCCCTCACTAATGCTATCTTTAACTGAGTGCATATTTTATCTAATGGTTCCTACTACTGAGAATTGTGCAAAAATGTTGCTCTTCCCCAAAACCCTGGAAATCTTATCTGTCACACCTTTAATGTATGGCAGAAAAACCCTTCCACCCCTCTCTTAAGGATCATGGAATTTCTTGGACACGACAATGCTTTTTGCTCCATTTATGGCTTTCCTAATTTCCCTTTCCTTATACCCTATACCCAAGAAAACCGATGTTAGGTGAGATATTTCTTCCTCCAGGTGCTCCTTATTTGATATTCTCAGTGCTGTTACTACAAGAGTGTTAAGCACACCAAATTTTTTAGCAGGGTGATGGTAAGAATCAGCGTGAAGGTAGCTGTCAATATAGGTTTTCTTCCTAAAAACTTGATGCCCTAAAGTTCCATCTTCTTTTCTGGTAACTAGTACATCTAAGAAAGGAATGCTCCTGTTTTCTTCCATCTCCTTGGTAAACTTAATTTCTGAGGAAATTGAGTTGAGGTGATCGAATAATTTCTCGAGGTTCTCCCTACCATGCGACCACTTGATGTTAGTGTCGTCTATAAATATTTTCCACCAAGATGGACTTAAGGGAAAGGAAGAAAGGGATTTATTTTCGAAGTTCTCCATGAATAAGTTGGCCACAATATGTGAGAGTGGTGATCCCATTGTGACACCATATACCTGCTCATAGAATTCTCCTTGGAAGTTGAAGAAGGTGGATTGTAAACAAATCTTAGCAAGCTTGGATGTTTCAGGATCTGTGACCTCATTAATAACCTACACTGCTTCATCTAACGGGATTTTGGTAAACAATGAAACCACATCAAAGCTTACCAGGATGTCGCTCTCCTCCACCCTCTCTTTTTCAATAAGCTTTATGAAGTCACTTGAGTCCTTGATAAAGGACTGAGTGTTCCCAACCAGAGGTTTGAGAATTTTTGCGACATATTTCGCCAGTTCATAAGTGGGGGATCCAATGGTATTGACAATTGGTCTAAGGGGAACCCCATCTTTATGAATCTTAGGAAGCCCATAAATTCTTGGAGTGACCTCATAGGAGGGTGTCAATTTCTTCTTCAACCTATCATCGAGATGGGAGTTCGAGATTGCCTTCCTAACCTCTCTTAAGATCTTTGGAAATGGTTTGGACTTCAACTTATTATAGTTGTCGCAATCAAGATCCTCTTTGATTTTTCTAATATAATCCTCCTTATCTAAAATGACAGTAGCCCCTCCCTTGCCTGCCTTAAGGACCACAATCTCGTCGCTATTGCAAAGGGCTCTAAGGGCACCTATCTCCTCCTTGCTACGGTTACTTTTAGGGGGTTTAGTTTTTCTTAGAATCAAGGAGCATTCCTATCTAAGAGCTTCTTTGTCATCCAAAAGTAAACGTTGAATTCCCTCCTCAATGTTGCACAAAATTCTCTCATTAGGAATACCTTTAGGAGAAACAGAAAATCCCAAACCTTTGCCGAGAATCCTACAGATATCGTGACTTAATTCCACCAAGAAAAGGTTAACAACCTTTTTGTTCAAGGGATCATCACGTAAGGGCTTCCTATTAATATTTCTTTCCACACCAAATGAGGGCTCCCTATTAATATACCTATCCTCATCATATAAGGGTTTCTTTTTAATATTTTCTTCATCCACGTTAATACTAATCTCACGTACATATAAAGGTTCCTTATTAATATTTCTATATTCATCAAGCAAGATTTTCCTATTAATGTCTATCTCCTCCATGCTCTGAGGCTCGCTGCTTACTAATTCTGAAATCCCATTCAATGAGCCACACGGGACACATGGGACTCGTTCCCCTATTTCATCTAATTGCGAATTAATGTTTATTGAACAATCATAACATCCTTCATGTTTATGAATAAGACCATGACCCAAAACATTATTATCGCTACTTAATGGTTGATCATTTACATCCTCAAGGTTGCTGACTGTGGAGTTAGGATCCACATCCTCACTCTTTTTAATTAAACAAATTGACTTGCTCACGGGCATGAAAACTACATTACCAGATTGCACGGAAATCTCCTCCAAGGATGGACTCGGGTTAAGCTCGGAGTAAACCAAGCCACAGATATCCAACCTCATTACGGAATCAACGAGCGAACCATTAGAAAAATCTAGGCTCTCGTTATAATACCTGGCTACGGATTCAACCAACGAACCATCAGAAAAGCCACCATATTTTATGAGCGAAACATTATTTCTATCAGCGTTGATGTTGCCTGTGTGGTTAGGAATTAATTAATATGAAATTTAAAATTTAAATTTTTAAATTTATTAGGGTTTAATTAATGAGAATTGATTAAAATTCATTTAGTAACATATATTTAGGTATATTTTTAAGATAAAAAACATATCATATTAGTGTTATATTCCCTTACATTAATAAAACTTAGACATTGTAATTAATTTTAGACATTAAATATTAAATTTATAATAAATTTAATTTATTTGAGGGATATTATTTTAGAATTAGAATTAATTCAATTAATATAGATGACTCAAAATATAAAATTTAATTATTTATTAATTTATATATATATATATATATATTTTTTTTTTTAAAAAATTTTAATAAAATAAAATTTATTTTAAATTAATTAGCATAATTTATTGTCGGCTCCTCTAAATCACCATTGGCCTTCTCTACTTATACCTTGACCTCTTGCAACCTTATTTCATTCTTCATTCATTTCTCGTCCTGAAGATGGATCCCCGTTGGGATTCAAAATGTCAACAATTGTTTTATGATACTATGGATAATCCAGTTTCTGTAAATAGTAAATCTTCAATTTCATGTGAGACCACTGATTGTGAATTAATTAATAATTAATTCACTTGATCTCTCACTAGTGTATCTTCAGTTACAACTAGCACAACTGATTTTAACTCACTTAACTAAGTTAAACTACTTACAACTTGCACAACTCATGCACCATTGCACTTCCAACTCTATTACAACTCGAATAACTCGAAATTCACTTAACTAATTGTTTTTCTACTTCAGTTAACTATTTCCAAGTCCACATTGAGAATAGATTACAGTTTAATGCCCATGTAAACTAAGGGATGATAAAGATATACATGCATATAGAAATATACATGCATTCTATAAATAGACATGCATCATACATCTATAAATAGACAGAAACCTAAAAATAGTCTGAGGACCCCACTTAGTGTAGGTACTTAATTTTCACTAAGATCAAAATTTTTTGTTGAATCTCAACAATGGGGACCCTATCCCAAATGGTGTGAGGTCTAATTGGGATGAAATATCAAGAAGACCCCCTTAGTTGGCATATTTCTAGCACTCGTCAAAAAATGGCGCTAGAAGGAGGGCCAAATGATAAGTTGTGTCCATTGAGTCTATTTTGAATCTGTTATGTTAAATAGCTCATCCTAAAATCATACTCTCATGGTGTTTCTATAACATATCCCTTGGTAATATTTCAATCCCCAATAAATCTCTTAATAACTAATCTCAATTCAAGTTTGATGGCGAGGGAAATAAATCCATTACCAAGCATGCATAAATTTTTCTTAAGTTTTGGGAATATTATGAAATTGATTGTGAAGATGTGGCTTGTATTTTTTTCTGCATTGCCCTTGAAGGTCGAGTTAGTCGATGGTGTCACACTAACAAATTATTCCATTCATTCTCTTATCCATCATGTTGAGGAGCTTCATTTATCATTTGATAGGTATGATTATCGAGATGCTTATAAAAGAATCGATTAGTTTATGATGAGGCATGATGAATCATTTGAGGATATATCTAATCTATTCCTTCACCTTTTTTATGAATTTACTGAAGAAGATATGGATTGGGATTTATTGAATAAAACTTTTGAGAATTTGGATCATATTTATTTGCACGATGAATCCAAACCACCGAATCTTTATTCTTCCCCAACTCTTGTAAATCGTGAGACACCACTAATATTAGAGGTACCTACTATTGCTTTTGTTCCTTGTCCTCCTCCTTTTCCAATCTCAACATGGGTGCCTCCTTGCAAGGATAAAAAAGTTGGAAAATATGAAAATAAAATTCCTAATCCATATCTTCATCCTCCTTCCTATTTTCATGATTTATATCTAATGAAAGAAACCATAGAATGAATCATGGAGCCTGGGGTGAAGGATAATCCTTTCATTCCTCGAGATGACATTAACACTCTAAAATTCAATCTTGAATATGGTTCTACTGAAATTGTTACTTCTCTAGGAGACATCTATCATCCTTTATTATCTACATTTCATAACTCTATGTATCATGATTTTCTTGATTAATATTCTCCACCAACTAGCTCTTCAAGCTCTCTTAATTTTCAAGTTTCTAGTTCAAATTGAAATCAGATATAAGGTAGACACATTACACTGGTAGAGAAGAAGAAAAGTGAAGATACTTTTTATCTCTCTTCCCTTTCTCAAAGCCCCCGATATCAAGATGATGCACTTCCATTCTTGGATGATTTTTAATCTGCTGATCTATGTAGTGAATCAATTCTCTCAATCAATTCATAGCCTTAGGAAACAATCATTTTGATGATGATGACTTTGATGATGTATGTGATCAAGAATTCCCAGGTGCACCAATTTATCTTTTAGTTTCTCATGAATATTTCAATTTAGATATAGAATCTAATTCAGTCAAAGAAAATGTTCCTATCAAAACTTCATCTTCATCTCACTATCCCTTGTGCTCTTGTTTTTGCAATGCATCTTCTTGCGATGAAGATGCTTCATTATTTTCAAGGCGTTCATTTGATGAGTTAAATTCTCAATTGACACAAGGTAGTGAGATTATCCATGACATGAAAGGAAATAATCGAATCGTTGAGTATTATTTCCATCCCTCATCCTATCTTGTTTTGCATGAAGACAACTCTTCAAATCAACTTGCTCATGAAATGTTCCCAATTAATTCATCTTTAGATGTGCAATCATAAGCATATTTCTACTTGAGTAATCTGGTTGTTGAAGTTGTAAAATAAAATCAAATTTGTGATAGAGATGGCTTCCATCAGGTTAGTAGTGGTGTTATTGTAGTTATCCTCACACCATTTAATCTTCAAAATGTGATTTTACAACCCTTAAAAGTTATAGGAATTGTCAGGGAATTGAGGAGCTTCAACTTCTATTGATGGTTATGTCAGGATCTCACCACTCTGGTGAGGTTCCCAAACTAATTCAGATATGGTTTCTCTTGCAAAATATTTCTCTTTGCATGGTTTCACCAGAGGTAAATTCCTTCTTGAATGATGTTTGGTATTGAGGATGTAGTCATTCGAGCTTTCAAGATTTTATTTATGATCAAATTCATGAATCTTCTTCACTTTATTCATATTCATGCAAATATTTTGTATCAAAGTTGGGTTTGGAATGTGTTGCTCTCATAGAGTCATAGAACTACAAATTTGATCATTTCAAAGACTATCTTTCGCAGAAGGAAATATGCCTATCATATTCATTTCTTAACATTCAACTCCTGGTTTTTCTTGCGAATGTTATATTTCAAATATTTCCCTTAATCGCAAATGATATCCTCTTGAGTGATAATAAATGCATGAGTTCATTGGAAAATAAAATTCTTCTTCAGTCATCATATCATGACTAGTTTCACGTGTTTGTTGTAATGACATTCATTTTCAGTTCTTTTGATGATCATGATGTTAGTGCAATATGTTACTAGTCACAAGGAAATCATTTTGTACATTTATCATGAAAAGACGATGATTCATCTATTCAAGCAATTCATAAATATGTTCAAATTGATATGTATTTTTTATTTTCTAACCAATAATATATTGCTATAAACACCCCATCTAATCATAATATTAACTATCATTCGTTTTATAATTTTCCCACCAGTATATTTGATGAAAATTGTTTCACATCAATTAATCTCTATGATTTATCTCACTATTGAGATACTTGTCAAGAAACTAAGGCACTTTGAGCTTCTCTAATGGTTATGTCAGGCCCTCACTAATTCGACAAAAAATCATGATGTGATCAAATTTATTTTCCCTTATAATATTCTCATCCTAATCCCACACCTTTAATTGCAAATTTATATTTTCAAGGATTTCAGGATTCTCAATAGGATTATTTTGAGTTTCATGATCAAATTTATAAATGGTTGGATAAATATTACCTGGAAAGCTTCATCATGAATAGCAGGTTTCAATATTTCCCCATGCCTGCTAATAATAATAATGCAAAGGAAGATACACTTGCAAGAATATTCCAAGGTTTTTTTAACTATGGTATTCATAGAGAAGGTAAGAATGTGAATTGGATAGAAGTAGTGGTTGAGACACATCTATCTACTGAAAGGCAAGACCTTATTTTTTTGTGAAAGTTCTTCAAGCTCTTATCTTTTTTGTTGCAAATTGTTTTATCTCAATTTTAATCGATCATATATTTGTGATTGTAGGTTGGGAACAACTACAGAGGATACATTGGAAATTTAATTATACATAACCCTAACCCTCTAACTGGTTAGGTGAGGATTATATTTAGTTGCATGTTAGTTTCCTTTGCACATTCATCTTGCACTCACTTTCCATAGTTTCTCTTGTTTTTTCTAACTTTGATCTTGGGTCCTCTTTTCAGTTAGACTCCTTTTTTTGTCCTCTTAGTTTTGTCTCCTTGTTTTGTTTTGTATTTTATGTTTTTGTTGATGATACTTTTCATGACGGGTGTCATATGTGGGCTCGAAAGGAAATGTGGAAAAATAGAAAAGGATTTGTGACACTACAAGATTTGGCTAACTCTCTGTCCTTCTTCGTTGTCTTGGTTACACCTTTTGATTGATGATGTTCTAATGGAAAATATGATACTTTCGTAAGGAAATCCTTGTGTCAAACCATGATCTCCATTTCTATTCTGGAAATTTCGTGTCTTCATTCAGGTCTTTATGTTTTGGTGTTTTCAGATCGATCCAATCAAGTAGAGAAGGACAGAGGGGAAATCTAAATGAGAAAAACAATATAAGAGTTTTTATATATGCTTCTCTAAAGGGACAAAATATTCTACTCTCAATACATTTGGATCCCTCTTCTACCGAAGAAATAAATAAGTGTCAATGCACATTCCTACATCAAATAAAAAAATAAAGGCAAAAGATGTGAAAGGCTTCTTGTGCAGAGAGGTGAAGAAAGAAACTTCGTCCGGGTACTTTTTAGGCCTGTTGGTAGCAGGGAAATTTTTTTGTCCCTAATGTGACTCCCACGGGGTACTATTTAGGCCTTCTAGCAATGGAGCAACACTAGAGAAGAAAATGTGCACTCTGAAAATCTTGATATCACAAAATTCATTACCCTTTCCTAATTTGAAACATTGTGTGATCGTTGACCTTGTGTTTGTGTTTAACCGAGTAAAGGAGTCTATGTCTATGCATGGGGTAAGTGGAGAATCCATGTTAATCTAAAAAATGAATCAATAATCCCTAGATAACTATACCATGCATGAAATAATTAACCAAGGTAGAAAAGCTGGAAATCTACCAGTGTGTTGCTATGGCAAACACCCTCCAAAATTTTACCGACACTCGAATTTTGGAGCCTACTGTGGATCTTACGATTGGTCGTTTCATGGTCACTTATTGATCGATCAAGTTTTCTAAGTGTGTGATTTCAATCAATTCTTATCATTGTTCACATCAGTTGCATGGATCCAACACTGTTGGAGAGAGGTCCCCTGGGGTAAATTTTTGTTATGTTTTGTATATATTTTGTTGTGTGTGTTGTGCGGAAGAGTCAAAGGGGCTTTGGGGCGAGTCAAAGTCCCTAATCAATGTAAATATGTTTTAAGGTAAAAATATGAGTCTCAAACCATGGTATCTGCGCACTAAGATTAGTATAAATATAGATAGATGTAGTCAAGTAAAGATAAAGTATTTTTTGATGATGAATGTTTTGTAAGGATTTGATCTAAGTCTAGTTTTTTGGGTAGAAAAGGTTCATGCTAGCTATGTGCATGAAGACCTTAATCTTGTATATATGCAGACTCCACTGGCTGTGTGCATGGAAAGGTAATTAGTATTGAAGGATTGAATGTATTGGAACTGTTATATCTATTAATAAAGAAGTTTGTTTTGAAAAACTAGAAACTATTATATGATTTTTGTTTAATTATCTATTATTTTCTTTCAGATTGGAATATGTTCTTTGATGTGTTATATTTACATTTGTTTATGATCAAATTCATCTGCATGAATGAATGAAGACTGTTATGTGTGAATAACTATGTTGACGAATAGATCTCATTAAAATACATATGTTTATTGTGCATAAGTATATATCGCACTCTGGGATATTATGCAAAGAGTTGATCTATTATTATGTTGTTCAGTTGTTGTGCACATATGCATATTATCTGTGATAAAAAATTTTATAAATCTATTTAGGGACACCACATCAAATTCTTCCTTAGGGTGTAGAAACCTGGTTCCAGCACCCCCCCCCCCCCCCATACTACTTCGGGTGAGACTTTGATCTATGCAAGCAGGTAATTTCCAAAAGGGCTAGTAGTTGGAAGGTTTTTTGACTTGAGGGGTTCCTTTTGTCAACATTTGGGAGGGCGAAATTGTTTACAACAGGAACTATACATTTTTGATTGGTTAAGGAAGGGGACAAATCATCTACTACAATTGTGGAGATGTTGGTCATTATGCGCACAACTGTCCAAATCTCACGCGTAAATATTGCAGATACTGTAGATAGTTTGATCATGTAATAGAAGATTGTATTTTTTTAATTTCTAAGATCCTAGACAAGAAAATACATACTCCAACACAGAATATTCAGATGGTAAGGGCAGAGCTGCACGAAGAGGATCTTAGCGTGAATTTTGTCACTAGGAGTGGTGCAGCCACTCGTGAGGATAAAGGAAAGAATCCAGATGTCGCTCTTTGAATCCAAAAAGTGCCTAATAAAAAGGATGGATTTGATTTACAGCGCTAAAAAGACACTTTTGTAGAAGAAAATAAAGGGTTTGTAGAAGCAAGTGCATCAACGTCAGGTAGACCTACGGATCTGGTTGGAGTAGATGGAGAAATAAATCCATTCTTGCAATATTTTATCAAGTTACTACACAATAAGAAAGTAGTGGAGAATCTTCATACATTGATAGATAACTATGTAAAAGAGGAACAACCTTGGATGGAGCAGAAATTTGTCAATAAGGTCTATAATAACAAAGGAAGAACTGGACAAGTGATGCACTTGACTACTCAGATCGGTGCCTATGAGATGGATCAAGTCATTTTGGATCTAGGGTCTGATCCAAATGTCTTCCCTAAGAAAACTTGGAAACACATGGGAGAGCCTAAGTTGTAGTGGTCTACTATTTATGTGTTCATGGTGAATCAATATAAAATAATTCCATTAGAAAGACTCTCACAGGTTATAGTTGATATTGAAGGAGTTAAGGTGGTTGCATATTTCGAAGTCATAAAAATTGTGGATGATAATGATCCTTATCATGTGATGTTGGGTTTATATTGGGCTATTGATATGGATGGCATCATAAATATTAAGAGGATAAGTATGGTATTTGAGAACAATGGAACCAGAGTTGTAGTTCCCCTATATCTTGCAGAAGGTGCAAGATATACATAACTAATGCGCGCAGACAATGATGTTGACCATATCTATAAGATGAATATGTGAGATAATGATTGGATCAATCCAATTTGTTGATGGAAGGCTTAATTTGGAAAAAAAAAAAATTATGCTTCTCATATTCAGATGAAGAGTTGGATAAATGGCAGAACTGGTTGCATGAAGTATCTACGTTGCGCTACAATCGAGTGGCCATATCTCTTCGTTGCATGTCATCATAAGTACGATAATTGTCGTATTATGATGGTTTAACTAATGTAAACATGTTTTAGGGGAACTTGAAAGAACTGTTCCATAAGGACAGAGATTCCATGCACTGGATATAGCATTGCACTCTACCCTAGCTTGATGGTGGGAGACTCACAAAGGGAACATGGTAAATTGGGAAGAATTCACTCGAAAGATGAGATTGCGCTTTGAATGTCGAACTATAAGAATGGAAGAGTTTTATTTTGGGAAGGGTGATCCACGTAGACATATGGCTAAATGAAGTGAAGTTTGGGGCATAGAACCAAGACCAGGATGAGTGCACATGTTCATCCACACATTGGGGAATGTGCGTACTTATTGGTACCTGGAAATGGAGTTGTGCCGACGAACCGATGAATGGTCTACGGTGACTGAAAGTTTCATTTTGACCTTTAGCTTTGAGAGTGGATTTTATTGCTTGGGAAAGTGTTGCAAGGAATTCAATAGGTTTTCTTTGATACTTCCAATCAAAAGGTAGAGTGTGATTCACCAGCATGGGATGCAGAGAAGAGGGATATTGTTAATTTTAGAAATTTGATAGTTGAGGAAACTAAAGAAGATCTAAGTTATATCACAATCCTTAAGTCTCAGGGACAGCACATAGTAGTTGGACCTTCAATTATGCCATTTCATTTCATAAATCCTCTGAATATTCTACAAGTGAACATTAGATCTAAAGAAAAATAGAAATTTTCAAAGATTGGAGATTACTGGGATGATGATATAGTGGGAAAGGTTGTTGAGCTTCTGACTAACTATCATGACATGTTTCCTACAAATTTCTCTAAGTTGAAAGGGATAATTAGAGAGCTTGGGGTCGTGAATATCACTTTGAAACCTCATGCAGGACCTGTAAATTAGTGCCCTTATAGATTGAATCCAAAATATAAGTAGAAAATTAAGGAAGAATTGGACAAAATGGTTGTTGCCAACATTATAGAACCAGTGGAGGAGTCTGATTAGGTGAGCCCTATGGTGGCACATGATAAGAAGACTAAAGGAGAAATAAGGATTTGTGTGAAACTACACAAATTGAATTATGTATGCGTTCATGATCCATTTACAACCATTTTATGATGATAACCTTGACAATGTAGGAGGACAGAAGGCTTATTCATTTACAGATGGTTTCTCAGGATATCATCATATCAGGATTGTGCCAGAGGATAGGAGTAAGATAACCTTTGCAATAGAATGGGGAACTTTCTTGCATGCAATCATGCCATTTGTATTGAAGAAGGCACCTCTTATATTCGCACGCATATTAATAGTTTCATTCCAGGAGTATATCCACAAGTTCTTAGAAGTATACTTTAATGATTAGTTTGTCATTGGGTTGTTGAAAAATCATGTATAAAGTCTGCGCCTAATGTTGGATACCTGTAGGAAGTATCATATCTCATTTAACTTGAAGAAATTCATATTTTTTGTGCCGTTTGGGATATTGTTGGGTCATATTGTCTGCCAGCAAGGGTTGATGGTATATCTCACATAGATTGCAGTGATTGTTAATCTAGAAGTTCCTGTCACTGTCAAAACACTACCCTCAATTTTTGGGCATATAGGATACTATTGGAATTGCATTCAAGGTTATGAGATAATCACTGCACCCATGGAGAAATTTCTCAAGAAGGATGTGTAATTCTATTGGGATGAATAATGTCAAAAGATTTTTGAATTGTTGAAGGAGAATATGGTCATTTCACCCTTGTTGTTCTTTCATGATTGGTAGAAGGTATTCCATGTCCATGTTGATGCCTCCTGCCTTACACTTGGAGCTATTTTAGCGCAGCCAAGAGTGGGGGAGATTGATAAACCTATTGCATTTTCATGTAGGAAGCTATCAAGTGTGGAACATAATTATTCAACCATAGAGAGAGAAGGATTGTCAATGGTTTATGTGCTGTAGAAATTTTTCCACTATCTATTAGGAGGACACTTCAAGATGTTTACTGACCACTCTGCTTTGAAGTACCTGGTCAATAAGATTTTGTTGGGGGGGGATATCAGTAGGTGGCTGTTGTTGTTTCAGGAATATGATTTTGAAGTGATTGTGAAGCCAGGAATACTGAATGCTAGGCCGGACCATCTGTCACGCATTGAGAATGGAGAAGAGTCGAATAGCTTGGAAGATGGGTTATGCGATGCACAATTATTTCTTATAAAGGTTGTTGATGATAATTTCCCTGATATCATTCATTTCTTCACTACTAAATATGCACCCGAGGAGTATACATTTCAATAGAAAAAAGAGTTGGTTGTGTGCATAGCTAACTTCACTCTTATTGTTGGTCAGTTGTAAAACATGAGTACAGATTAGGTGCTACAAATGTATGTATTGGAATTTGAGAGATGAGACATCTTATATGAAGCTCATGGACGATTTTTTGGAGGTCAATATGCAGGGAAAGCCACTGCGCATAATATTTTTAGAGCTTGTTTATGTGGCCCACGCTGCACAATGATGCATATGTGCATTTTCGCACATGAAACGTGTGTGAAAGAACAGTAAATCCATCGCACAGAGATGAGATTCCCTTACACCCACATTTGGTGTTGAAAACATTTTATAAATGGGTTATAGTTTTTGTTGGCCCTATCGACCCTCCATGTAAGAAGAATGGTGTGCGTTACATAATCACCACGATAGATTATGTGACCAGATGGGCTAAAGCTAAGATGGTGAAGGAATAGTACGGACACAGCTGCACACTTAATTTTTTAAAACATATTGACTCAGTTGGATTTCTTAAGATTTTGATGAGTGATAGAGGTATGCACTTTGTGAATGAAACCATTGAAGCTCTGCCAAACGAATTCTGGACTCATCATCAGAAGAGTACTCCATATTACCCACAGTAAAATGGTACAGTATAAGCTCTCAATAAGATATTGGAGACTGCGCTTACGAATATTTGTAATTCTAGTCAGAATGATTAGGATGTGCACATACATGCGGTTCTTTGGGCATATAGAACCACGTGCAAGAATTTGACAGGAAAGACATCGTTCAGGTTGGCGTATGGACAAGAAGTTGCGATGCCAATGGAGTACATTGTTCCAAGTCTGCTCATTGCAACATTCACAAATATGGCAGATCAATATATTATGGAGGAACGGTTGTCATATTTTAAAAGGATCACTTTATTGCAAATTTCCATCAGCAAGCAGAGAAGGTGCGCGAAAAGGCATGGCATGATAGGCATATTAGACAGAAGGTCTTTAAGGAAGAATATTTGGTCTTATTGTATGACACCAAGTTTACGCACCACCTAGGGAAGTTCAAGATGCATTGGCTACGACCATATATTGTTAAGGAGATCAGTGACAGAGGTGTGGTGCGCCTAGCCACGTTGAGTGGAGAAAATCTTCCTGGTTATGCTAACGGAAGCTGATTGAAGCCATATAGGGATGACCCTCTCCCTATGTGCACCAAATGATTATATGGTCGGAGAATTGGATCTGTACAAAAGGGATGGAGGATTCACATATAGGATCGGCGCACATAGAAGCTGCACGAGGAGGTTGAATGGGTCGCATAAGTGCTAGAATATTTTTGTTGGAACAGTGAATATGGACAAGAAATTATTCTTACCTTTTCAAGGAGTGTCTAAATTTCAATTAATGAGGATATTATGTTATATTATGCCTAATCTATAAATATGACTAAAGGGGTTGCACTATTTCCCTTTGCCTTACGTGTTATTTTTGTGCATTGATCTCTCTAATTTCTAGCCTTTTTCTGAAGTCTATGTCTAGTATTGATATGTTGTTTGAGGAGGAGTTATGCTGCAAAGGTTTAGGCCACGTAATCACGCCTATTATGACTACCACAGGCCAGGAGAGGAACCCACTGCGTAGACCGTTGAGACCCCTGTGCCAACTAAAACCAATAAGGGACAGACTTCAGGGTCTCGAAAATATCTGAGATAGAAGACCCCTAAGCCACACTCCACTACAATTATGTGCCAAAAGAAACCCTATTACCAGGATTAATCCATCTTGCAAACAAGAACGATCTCCCTAGTACTCCAACGAGTAACTAGAAACAAATAGACAAACAAATAGTGCTTTCCTTAGCCTATAACTAAAACATGAAACATGTAGTATGCTAAAGATCACTTACCTATTAACGAAGAGCTTATATAAGTCCTTTCAGCACTTTCCACAACCAGTTTTTCCTCAATGCTTTACAGTCTCTCCAAATGCTTTTAACAGCTTCTCCATGATGTGCCAAAAGAGATCTGCATAGAAAAAAACATTCAAAGGGATCAAATCATCTCGCATATAAGAGAAAAAGTAAATGAAATCCTTAGTCTAGCATACAACATATAAATGAAACATTAATCATTCATAAACCATGTGAGTGATCAAGGAATCCCACAAATAACATCGAAATAGGCACAATTAGGAAAGAAAAATTATACTTTGTATTAAAATAAAAATAAAAATGAAAAGAAGCTTACAACCTGGTGCCTTGATGTCACAAGCCTCTTCCAATGGTCTCCTTTCCTTCCCTTGATGGTAAGCTCTTCAGACCCAAAACCAATAGCATTATTTTACCAATATAACTCCCCCTATCTCTTATTCCTATGTTGAATATATAGGAAGGATTAGGAGGTTTCTAGTTCCACTTCTCAAGGGATATGATCCTTAAGAAAAGGAATTTAGTTCCATATACCAAGGGATGAGGCACAGGTATGTAGTGGTTCAAGGTTTCTAATTTGGATAAGACACCTCAAACAAAGCTTCTAGAACTTAACTTTTTTATTTTTACATGAGCGAATGGACCTGTGCGCTTTTTGTTCATGAAAAATACACAGGTTTTATTCGGGAAAATTGCGCAGGTGCGTAGGTTTTGTTCCAGAAAATCAAGCAGGTGTGCAGGTTTTGTTCAAAAAAACTGAGCAGGTGCTCAAATTTTTGTTTTAAGCAATGAAAACTAAAATTCCTTTTGTCCCTAGTATAATTTTACTTCAAGCTTAATAGGGGATTCACTTGAGACACTCCATTGAATGGAAAGGTATCCGAATCGAAAATCATGATGACAAACTTTAGTGTAACAGATTTCCCCGTAAAGTGCAAGGCGAGAAAATATGTTTGATGACTAAAGTGCTTTATAATGTCAAAGGTTCATATCAGATATCAATTGGTTGAGGACCTGAAATAAACAATCAAGGATTACCATATCATGATTTCATATAAACATCATTGAGGTAGTCATTCCTATACTCAGAGTAAACATAACTCGATGAACCAGAAGGGAAATACACAAAGATCCATGTCAACGGTAGACATAGTATGGACGTAGCCATCAATGGATCTATATTTACAATCATGAATATTTAATAACTCCACTCAGCTTGATGGATGAAACTAAATCCAGGGTCTTGATCTACATTTGTAAATCCATAGTATGAATCTAACCATGCGAGTGAATGTCTCGAAGTCGAACATGGCAAAAACCACTTGATTACCTGTCAATGATAAAAACCATTAACAAGTGCGAGAGAAACCACCAATAATGTAAATGGTCCTCAAGGTACTCCCATTACTGTCTATGGAGTGTGATTAAATGTCTTGAAGTCGAACACTGGTAGAATCATTCGATCGAAGGTCAATGATGAGAACCTATCTTTGAAAGTGAGAAACCTACAATTGAGGCATGCAGGCTCCAAGGTACAAAAAAATTTTCTAGATCAACTTCCTAGATAGTGAGCTAAAGCCAATAGGAAGTGATCCGTCTAAGAGGGCCTCAGACATGAAACTAATATCAAGTTTTGAAGAACAATATTTGAAGTGATTCAGGACTGACTTGGGGATGATCGACGTGATTAAAGGTTATGAATAGAAAGGCAATTTTTATAGAGGTTGGACTTCTCTTGAAAATATTAGCAACATGACATATGACTTGGAAACATTTGAATCAATGATAATACTCAAAACTAGTTGAAGAATTTCATTGAGGTTTGATTGGAAAATGGATTTCCCAACCCAGACACAGATGTGACAAAGTTTCATGTTCAAGAGCGACATACTACCTTTAATAATAAAAAAATGAATGCTCTTTCCCAATTTCCCCCAACCATTACTGTGAAGTACCTCTTTATTTTCCTCAAGATTGAGGAGGATAACATTTTCTTGTCATATAAGCTCATCCTTCAGACGAGTCCTCCGAAGTGTTTTTAACAAACCCTAGGAAGGAGTGGTTCGATCATGTTTTAATCGACGAGTCCTACACTGTTTAAGTTTTACGAGTCTAGTGTAGGTTCAACTCAGTGTTGTTTTCATGTTTAAAGAGTTTGAAATACACACAAAACGAAAAATCATGTTATTCTTTCAATGTAAAATTTTAAGGAGCCCAAAGAAAGTAAAACTCGATGTTTTTCAGTTTTAGGGAGTTAAGAGAAAAACATAAGTAAACTCCATAATGTTCTTTTTCAAGAATTTAGTCCTTCAAGCCCGAAAAAGGATAAAATAATGCAGGAGAGAACTCTATAGACCATGATTAGTCAACGTATATGTTACACCAATTTTTGGTCATCTAACCTGTTACTATTAGATGGACCAAAGTACACAATGTAAGATCAATTCTACCCTAAGTAAAATTGCTTTCACTATGAAAAATAACTTAGTAATCCATAATTTATTAAGTTGTTTATGTTCTAAATAGGAAACCGCATGAGGAATAATTGAATAAACCCTTATTTGTTTGATTTTCCTCAAGGGATAATTAGTTAAACAACAGTTCAAATAATATTATTGGTCATATTTAACCCAAAACGGGAAAATTAATTAGATAAATCACTATTTATCTTATTATTTTCTAGGAATAATTATTTAAACATTATTTAAATAATATTCCTTGTTAAATTTGACTAAATCATTTATAAATAATTGAATAAATCACTATTTATTTAATTATTACTCAACCACATTCTTAAAATAATAAATAATTTATTTATTTATTTATTATTTAGAAATAAAAGGATTTGACCAAATTCAAAGTCTTTTTCCCTCCAACAAAAATAATAAAATATTCCATAAAAGTTGGATCTAGATTTGGTTAATAATATTTTAATTATGCACCAATATCTAGACTAACTTAATATTTTGTTATAAATAGAAGTGTTTTTCCATTCATCCACTGCCTTTTGTTGCCTAAAGATAACTTTGGATCTATACTCTTGGTCTGACTTTAATCCTCCATCATTGTCATAATTTTCTATCTTTTGCCATGTGAAATTCCCTTGATTTCCATTTGTGTCTGGGTTTTCTACACCATCAAGAGCGAGATCTTAGATCTAAAGCGTTGAGGACATACAAAAACCCATCCCATTGAGGGGGATTGGTAACATATTTCTATGTTCCCTTCCTAGGTATCTTTGTCTTCTTTATTGGGTGCATGCAGCAACTCTTGCTTTTATTTGTTGTTTAATGTCTTTAACTGCATAGATCTGGAATTTGTAGCATTTATCTTAGTCAACTAACTGTAGATCTAAGGAAATCAGAAACCATATTTGATGTTAGGGATGTTTGTTATGCAAAGCTAAAGTGAGCTTTTTTCATACGCTTGCGATTAGAATTCACACTAACAACTGGCGACTCCACAAGGGTTTATAATTATGACTATTGTCATTTTTCATATCCCTGCATGACCAGCTGCTTCATACCCTATATTTTTTCTTCTGCTTCTTGTTTTGCTTTCCTTGATGTTGTTTTTAACCTTTAACGCCCTAAAACTGTAAAAATTCTAACTTCTATGTGTTTTTGGGCCTATTGCAAAGGTGACAGGCATCAACCACAGCTGAGACGACACTTTTCTCTGAAACCTAATCCCGAGAGTGCCGGAAGTGCAGGTCACACTTTTTGGGCCAAAAACTACGACCTCAACCTTCAGGACTAGAAAACAGCTTCAAAAACTGCCACCTCTGCAGAAAACAGGTTAGAACCTGTGACTTGTACTTTTTGAAGGGATTTTCTAGGTTTGTCTAGGCTACTGTTTAGGGTTATCTTACCTCTGTCTCCACCCATTTTGGACCTGTACCTGCTTTTTTTTACTCATCGAAGTAGGAGCCTAGCCCCCTAGGGCTACAGTACACTTCCACCTTTTTAGGAGGATTTTAGCTGAAGCAGGTCGTCTGAGATTTCAGTGTGTTCAGCCATTTTTTCAGATCTGATCCTATACCTTCAGATCCATTTTATATTGGTTATTCATCCATCCAAAACACCTCTTTTCAATTTTTTTTGGTCCTCCTCTAGGGTCCCCTTCATTTCCCTTCAGACTGTAACCTTTCACACCTCCTTTGCAACACTTTTCCCTCGGATTTTTTGTTGTTTTCTACACCTATTACCAGCAGATATGACCTCTAGATCCATATCCCTCCCGAATTTAGATCCATTGGCCATTTTTTGTGTGCTTTGACTAGATTTTTCCCACCCGTAGACTAGTTTTTGGGAAGCCCGCCTCCTTGAGTTTATATTGATGCATCTTTAGCTGTTTATTTTCAGTCATATTCAATTTAATGTACTCTTATTTTCAGATTTATCTACAATTATTGTTGAAGAGGTAAATCCCCTCTGCGGATAGAGGCGATCCCTACTAGCCCAGAACGGGTCTAGCAACAATCATCAAATGCTACAACGCAAGTTCCTAATTGCTAATAAACAGACCAAAGATGGAGGCCTACCTGGAGTCCAACGCTATGATTCGTAGAAGAGACGGTGTTCCTGTTCCTTAGCCTCGGCAGATCACGATCCCCATGATCTCCGTGAATGGACACCTGCACATGCAAGAAACAATACGAATAGAAGCATAAAATCCAGAATGCGCAACTATATATCAATGAGAAAGGATATAATTCATCATCATCATAAACAAAAACCAGAGTGGAACCATAACCAGTAGTCATTCATTAATAAGCAATCGAAAGAGAGTACAACCAATGTTCTGACGCTGAGGTCTCCTTCGGAGGGGTCACCAGTAGAACACGTCTCGCAAAGCCTGCCAAGGATGGGACAAGCCTCTCTTAGAGTCTCTCGACAATAGTCTCCTTGCTCGAGTTTAGCCTTAAGGGAAGAATGAGGGCTCTTGTAGCATAAGGCTCTTGGGAATTTGAGAACTTGGAGATTCAAGCCTTGGGCACTTCCAGACTAGCTTGCAATGGAAATGGGCAAGCTTTTATAGATGGAGGAAGAGGAGTTGGGATCCCTATAATTGTGGGATTGGCCCTATCTTCAAGGAAGCTTCCATGAGAGGTGGTAAACCACTTCCCCTACATGGAATTCCCAGAGCCATACCTCCCAACTCAAGATAGATAGCAGTTTCTGAGTCTGTTGAAACGAAACTTCTGCCATTTTATTTAAAAAAACACTCCTTAAATTGGCTGGCGCGACTGTGACTCTGGGACAGAGCACCAATTGGCGCGGCCTATTTGAAATATTTTCCCCATTGGCGCGAGTGATGAACTTGATGCCCGCGCCAATGTAAAAAGGGGTGTTTTATGGTTTTTTGCAAGGAGATATCTTCAGGGAAATTGAAGCTCATGTTCAGAGGAATGTAGTGAAGGTGGTTTCAAGGCATAACACTGCTCACAGGTCACAGAATGAGCCCTCCAATGTGCGGGATGGGGAGTGGTAGGGACGGTGACAAATTACTGTGTAACAGTTGCCCCCTAAAGCATGAGGCCCGAGAGAGAGAGAGGGGTGAAATGCTTTATGAGAACGTGTCCAACTAAAACTCCGTCGTCGGAAAAACCTTCGTGGAGAAATACAACTGATATCTCAAGTACATGATGTATATGTGGTATGGGCACAGCCATCCAGTGAGGATCGATAAATAGACTCAGGTATGGTCGCAGCCATCCAGTGAATGAGTCATGTAAATAATCATAATAATCTACAAAATCGCAGCCCGGATTACAACAGACACAATCTAGGGTCTTGCGCTCTATCTCGACCTGAACAAAGTACAAGTTCAAGCATGTGAATGAGTGGGCTGAAGTCAAACATGCAAGAACATCGCCTGATTACCAGCTAGTGATGAAAGTTGTTAACAGATGCGAGAGGTACAGGGAAAATTTTAAGGATGGAAAATTATTTTGAAGTTTAAAAAATTGGCGAATCTCATTATTCCATAATATGCAAACTATAAAATGTTTATTGATGTATTTGTAATATTATTCAAATTTATAATGATATTATATATATTTTCTATATAATGTTGGCGATTTTTAAGGTAAAATAATTTTATATTGTAAAATTTGGGCGAATCATTTTTATAAAAAAATGGAAATTGGCGAATCTTTTTTTTGGAAAAACCATGGAAAATTAGCCCAACTACGAATATTAGCCCCTAAAATTTTCCATGGAGAGGTACCACCAATGATGAAAATGGCCCTCAAGGTACTGTAGGTACAATCTACGGCATGTGAATCAATGAGCTGGCATCGAACACCCGTAGAATCACTCGATCAGAGGCCAATGATGAAAACCTCATGTCGAACGCGAAGAACCTGCCATTGAGGCATGCAGGCTCCAAGGTACCAGAAGGGAGTCTCTAGACCAGCTTCCCGGATAATGAGCTGAAGTCGATGGGAAGTGGCCTTGATCGAAGGTGGGCCATAGTGTTTCCCACATAATCGACACGAGACAGAAGAACATAATGTTTTTTTGAATTAGGATCATATGAGAACCAGAGGAAGGTTGATATTTTGCAGAGGTCAACTTCTCTTGAACATATAACGGCACAATAGTGGATTTGGCAGTATTTGAAATCAACGGATCATAGGTCATGGTGACGAGGCAACGAGTGGATGAGAGGTCAAAAGGGATTATCCAGACCCACGGAGGCAAGTGAAGAACGAGATGAGATGTCCCCAACCCAACACGAATGCAAACAAGTGCCATGTTCAAGAGCGACATACTGCCGACACGACAATGATGTTGGTTCCATTTTCCCCACCATTTCGGTGAGTACCTCTTTATTTTTACACAAGCTTGAAGAGGATACCATATGCTTGTCATATAAGTCCGTCCTTCGGACGAATCCATCCTAGTACATTTAACGAGCCCTAGGGAGGAGAAACTCAGATACCGTCATTACGACCGAATCCAATGTCATCAAGTTTTAACGAGTCTGACAAAGGAATAACTCGGCGTATTTTCATGTTTAGAGAGTTTGAAAAGACAGCGGAAAAGTAAACTCCAACAGTCCCTTTTCGTAAATAGTTCCTCGGACCCGAAAAGGTAGAAAACTATGTCTGAGAAAACCTCCTAGTCGCAATAGGCTAGGGTATTCCTTTTTCATAAATAATCTATCCCAGCCCGAAAAAGGGGTAAACATATACTGGGTAGATGTCGTTTCACGTCCACTTTAACGAGATCAAAATGACAAGGGACTCGGCAATATTTTCATATTTAGAGAGTCAGAAAAGAGCTGAAAGATGACTCCACCTCGAGGAACAAGTGGTATAAAGGGTAGCAACTGGTTCCGGTAATGGTGGAATTGCTCAAAACAAATAAAGGTCAAGAGGCCGACTAATAAGACCACTCATCGCAGCGGTTCCTCGGGAATGGGTAAAACAACCAAGTGAAGGCATATGATCGGCCAAGCAGATAGTGAGGATGGAGTGAGAAAACCAAGGTTCATCTGGCAAAAACAGGCTGATAAAATGGAAATCACAAGAGGTAAAGGCGAAAGGTTTCATTTTTACACAAGCTTGAAATCAGGAAACTCTGCTTGAAGTTGGTTTCATTTTTACACAAGCTTGAAACAAAGATAAACTATGCTTGAAACCAGTTTCATTTTTACATAAGCTTGAAACGGAAACAAACTATGCTTGAAAAAGTAAGCATGCCCCCAGCATGGTGACTCAATTCTAGGTACATGCCCCCCAAGCTTTAGTCCATATGAAAGGAAGATGGAGTGAAGGTTCAAATTACGAGACCAAGAGCAAGACTCAACTGGGATTTTACGAGAACTTATCAAAGACTCGAATTGAACAGGAAACGTGTTTCATTATTTTAACGAGGTTGACACATTAAAAGAACTATCCTCAGGAGACCTTGTTTCATGGTTTAAGGAGCTTGACACAAGATAGGGAACTATGCTCCGATGACCTTGTTTCATTTTTTAAGGAGCTTGACACAAGAAAACAAACTGTGCTCCAACAACCTTATCATAATGAACAAGAATTCATCGCTTCCAAGAGTTCCACTCCCGATGGAAAGCAAACATCCTGGAAGTCTGGACCCAATGCCCCTAGCACCTGATGCACTGCGGCATCATCACTGAGCACAGGCACAGGGTAGGTAGCCACATAGTTGACCTGCGGTGGGGCAGATACAACGGGTGGACAAAAACTAGGAAGGGATGATGGCGGGCCAACTGCCACATCAGGACCAAAGAACGAAAGCTAATCAATGGTCACGATCCGTCCTTCATGTGGAAAATAGACTACACGAAAAATGGAGGAGACAAGTGCTCCCATGGCACAGGTGTAATCGCGCCCCAAGAGCAGATTGAAATCCAAGGGGCCTGGAACAACCATCATGTCCATATGAACAGTTTTACCTCCCAAAGTAATAGGTAACCTTGGAAGGATCCTTAACGGTTGACTCGTTCTTTTGTTAAATGCCAACAGATTCTGCGTAACAGGCGCAAGCGGTGGCGAACCGAAAGCCTGCCAAGTATTTGAGGATAGAACACTAATAGACGCGCCTTCATCTATAATGGTGCTGGGTACGACCAGACCAAAATCCTGTACTGTGATCTCGAAAGGCACATAAGACGGAAGGCGGTATCCTGAAAATCGATTCCAATCAAAGGAAGCGACCAAAATACTCGGAGGGGCTACCATCGAACCGATATGGTCTTCCCCTGGTGTTACGGAAGAAGGAGCGTCCTCCACGACCTCCATCTCGAAGGTGGGAGGGGTATCCTCCAGGACCTCCATCATGGGAGGCAGAGGAGCAACTTCTTGGGGTATAGGGACAAGAGAATATTTCTCCAAGGCGAACGAATCTGAAGAAACAAGAAGAACCTGAGGGATGTGAGGTCCACTCTCGACAAAAAAGACTTGGTGCACCGCAGACGAGGCCAGCTCAACCGATCCGACGACCAATGGTTGGTCAGGGATGGATTCCTGAATTTGAATTTCCGGGGGAGTGGGATCGACCAAGAATGACTCTTGACCAATCAAAGGATCAGCTGGTGGGGGACTCAGAAAAAGCCGTTTATAACTAGCTGGGAGGCATGGTGTAGAAACGGTTGAGTTGTCCAAGACTCTCTTGGCTTCATCCATATACGAAAAAAGGTGAATGGCATGGTGCCCTTCACACAACTTACAGGGATTGGTAATCTTACCCTGCTTCTTAGGAGCCTTACCAA
Source organism: Pinus albicaulis (assembly GCA_034641835.2). Taxonomy (NCBI): domain Eukaryota; kingdom Viridiplantae; phylum Streptophyta; class Pinopsida; order Pinales; family Pinaceae; genus Pinus; species Pinus albicaulis. The sequence goes on along the minus strand of CM076570.1, from coordinate 352,179,657 downwards.
AACCAGTTGAAGACGTGCCCCCAACTTGACTCCCGGAAGCCAAAGGCAACGGCGGACGACCGCTGGACCATTCTTCAAGCACCTTTGGAATGCCAGGGTAGTCTCGAAGAAGATGGTCTCCCATGCACAAAATGTAAGGGAATTTGACTCTTCGTGGAGGGTTGGAAGTTTTATCAAGAGGAGGTGTGTCAGAAATAGTAGCGGCATCTTTAGCCTCTCTTTTATCGGACTTATTTTTCTTTGTCTTCTTCTTCTTCTTCTTAGCCACCTGGTTACTTGAATCCACACTTTCACCAGGCGAAGTCGAAGAGGAGCACACAGAAACAGGCGAAGAAGGGGAGAGGTCCACCTTGGAATCAACATGATTTTGTTCAGGCAGAGGAACTGATTGACCAGTAGACGAGACATTCGGGACCACAGAGGTTGAAAACAACCAAACAGGAAACCCAACAGTTAACCCAGGAAGGGACAACGTTTCCATATAAGGAGCACCAACATTTCCAAAAGGAGGAAAAGGACCAGGATTCCCATCGGAGGGGATTCCTTGGTTGGTGAACTCCGAAAAAGTTGCCATCAGAAACGATCTTCAGAACAACACCCTAAGGAAACTAACTTTAACCAGGAATATTTCGTGGGCAGTTAATTTTTATGACATTGAAACAAAACTCTACTGTTTCATCTTTTAAGAGTCGAGAAATAGGCAAAAGGTGACTCTATCACTTTCAGATTGGAAACAAGCGTGAAAGGACAAGCGCTTGATGATCCTTTCAAATTTAATGAGTCAGAAAAGATCAAAATGACTGCTCAGGAATGCTAGGCAAAGGGTGTACCAAATAACCGTGAACTGCAATATACACCTTGGTTTCAAAATGAAAAATAAATCAAGCAAGGACTTCCCGTACGTGCAGGCAATCTCCCTGAATGTTGTGTTCGGTGTATCACGGGTATAGGGCGGTAGACTCGGCTTCCTATGGATAAAGGATTGAAACCTAGTAGGGTATCCCTTTATATACGCGACGGTACGGGGAGCACAAGTCCGTACTAGCACTGTCTAAAGCCAAGAGGTGAACGACAGCTACTAGGTTTTAAGACGCCGGAACACGTCTCTAGCCTAGACCTCTAAATTTGTTTCGTTAGATTTCAATGCTGCCTTAGTGTAAATTGAGTATATTTTAAAGTTGATCTTCAATTACGTTTCAGTTTTCAGGCCCTAACGAATGTGTTGTCTCAAAAACTCCTAAATGCAAAACTACATGCCACAGTACATCATTTCGTTCGATGAAAGCTAGCTACAGAAGAGTTGAGAGTTTTTTACACAAACAAAATGATCAGAAGACAATCAATGATATCTCTAATGCAACTAATGAAACTAAAAAATTTTCTTTTAAATTTACTAATTACTAGCAAAATCGAAAAGATTTCAATTTGCACTAATCAACCAAAAGCAAAAGAGATTTTTTTTGTTTTCAATGTTTGATAGCTAGATGCACTAAACAAACCGAAAAAAAAAAATGAAAAGCAATTCGAGAGATGATATTAAGAGAGTAAAACAAGAAAATTTCACTCAATGGCACAAACAATCAGATCTCAAATCGACCAAAAGTCTCTCAAAACCAAGAAAAAGTCCTAAAGATACTATTGAGCCATGTGATCTAGGCCCAAAATGAAGCAAAGCGAAATTCGAATGAAAACGAAATTAGTCACTCAAAAACGCAATAAAATGACAAACAACCACTAAGAGAATGTGGAGGAGCAATCGGAGAATTTACTGGACTAACCAAACACAAAATCTCCCAAGGAGGGCTTGACACACAAAGCCACTAGATGCCATAGGGCTTAAAACGTGAAATCGATGGAGAAAAGAAAACAACCAAAGGATGAAGGAAAAATCCCAGTCAAACAGGACTCCAACACACTCAGGCAGTCGAAAAACCAAAAAGAAACAAACTGACTAGACCCAGAGAGCTCAAAACTGAGCGGACTCTAATGCCTCACAAGATTGGCATGACTGTGAGGTTGTAACTGGCGCCAGAAAGCAATTGGCGCAGGTGATACACAAGCAACCTGCGCCAATTGGCACGACTCTCGAGCTAAAAAACGCGCCAGCCGAGTTTCTTAGCCAAAAATAAAAAATAACTACTCCAGAAGCAGATCAATGATATCCAAGCAAACCAAGAAGCAAAAACAGCAAAAGAACCCAGCCCACAAGGCTAACCAAGCAAGTAGAACCGCGAGACAATCAAAACGAGACAATCAAAACTAGACAATCCCCAGCGGAGTCACCAAATTGTTGAAGAGGTAAATCCCCTCTGCGGACAAAGGAAATCCCTACTAGCCCAGAACGGGTCTAGCAACAATCATCAAATGCTACAGCGCAAGTTCCTAATTGCGAATAAACAGACCAATGATGGAGGCCTACCTAGAGTCCAACGCTATGATTCGTAGAAGAGACGGTGTTCTCGTTCCTTAGCCTTGGCAGATCACGATCCCCATGATCTCCGTGAATGGACACCTACACATGCAAGAAAAAATACGAATACAAGCATAAAATCCAGAATACGCAACTATATATCAGTTAGAAAGGATATAACTCATCATCATCATAAACGAAAACCAGAGTGGAACCATGACCAGTAGTCATTCATTAATAAGCAATCGAAAGAGAGTACAACCAATGTTCTGACGCTGAGGTCTCCTTCGGAGGGGTCACCAGTAGAACACGTCTCGCAAAGCCTGCCAAGGATGGGACAAGCCTCTCTTAGAGTCTCTCGACGATAGTCTCCTTTCTCGAGTTTGGCCTTAAGGGAAGAATGAGGGCTCTTGCAGCATAAGGCTCTTGGGAGTTTGGGAACTTGGAGATTCAAGACTTGGGCACTTCCAAACTAGCGTTGCAATGGAAATGGGAAAACTTTTATAGATGGAGGAAGAGGAGTTGGGATCCCTATAATTGTGGGATTGGCCCTATCTTCAAGGAAGCTTCCATGAGAGGTGGCAAACCACTTCCCCTACATGGAATTCCCAGAGTCAAACCTCCCAACTCAAGATAGATAGCAGTTTCTGAGTCTGTTGAAACGAAACTTCCGCCATTTTATTTAAAAAAACACTCCTTAAATTGGCTGGCGCGACTACGACTCTGGGACAGAGCGCCAATTGGCGCGGCCTATTTGAAATATTTTCCCCATTGGCGCGAGTGATGAACTTGATGCCCGCACCAATGTAAAAAGGGGTGTTTTTATGGTTTTTTGCAAGGAGATGTCTTCAGGGAAATTGAAGCTCATATTCAAAGGAATGCAGTGAAGGTGGTTTCAAGGCATAACATTGCTCACAGGTCACAGAATGAGCCCTCCAATGTGCGGGACGGGGAATGGTAGGGACGATGACAAATTACTGTGTAACAGTTATACAACACATTTTTTCTTTTCTCTCTACACCCGTCTAGTTTTAATTAAAATTAACACACTTATCACATACACGCACACCCTAAGTGAAGAGTGCCTGGTTTACACCACCAAGCCAAGACTATAACATTGTAATCAATTGATCTTGCACCTCTTTGCTCTTGTTTTGACATTGTAATAATTTGATCCTACACCTCCTTGCCCTTGTTGGTCTCTCTTCCTTCTGTGATCCGTGTCTTTTTTTCCAACATTGCACCCCTAAGGTGTTTATCCCAGAGACTTCTTGGGCTTCATCCTCAGGTTCCAGTAGGAAGATTTACTCCTCTGCATAGGGTCCGATTTCATCCTCCACCGAGTCCCCATTCTGACTCTACTTCTAGTTCATCGGGTTCCCCTTCTATTTCTATCCCTAGTTCTCCTCTTGTCACCTTCACCATGTCTCGTTCAGGACCTAACATTGGTGGTAGCCCCAACCCTAATGCTGGGAATACTACTAGTGAGACCGCATCAAGAACTATCCCGGCTGATCCCTTGCTCCCTTATATGGCAAGTCTCAGTCTTCCTGATTTTAACCAGTTGATCAATGACCCCATACACCATGATCCTAGTTGGCCTACTATGCCAACGAAGCTCCCTTCCGACATCCCCAAGTTTGAAGGTCTTGCTGGAGAGGATCCTACAAAACATTTCCAATATTTCCACATGTGATGTTCGTCTAACTCCATCATCAATGACTCTATCCGTCTTTTATTATTCCAACATATTCTTACTGGAGAAGCTTCTAAGTGGTGTGTTGACCAGGTTTCCTCCTCTCATACTACCTTTTCAATTTTTTCCAGGCCTTTTCTTTCTTACTTCCAACTTTCCCTTCATTATGACACTAGTATCGAACTTTTGACCTCTTTCCATCAATCATCTACGACCCGCCTATCCGATCATGTCCAGGAATGGAGGAGAAGAAAGAGCCTATGTCAAGCCCCTACCTTCGAAGACCGTTTCTACATGGATTGGTTTCTCACATCCCTTTTTCCTGCTATTGGCAAAGATGTCGCATCTCATTTCCCTCAGACCGAAGAAGCTTCCCTCCAGATTGTGTTGAAATATAACCTGATCTACACACAGTCTGTTTATGTTTATATTGTCTTACCTAATCTCCCTAGACCCAATGCTGTCGATGCACTAGGGGAATACCATGCCACTGACAGTATTTTTGGAGCCCTTTCTCATCCATACACTCGTCCTCCCATGGGTTATGGTCTCCTTCAGGGAGGGGCCTGCTCCTCTAGCACTTTTCCCCCTCCTGGTAGCATGTATCCAAGATACGACATGCCTCCTCCTTTTGCCCAAACTTTTTACTACAATGTTACCAAACGTCATTATTATCTGTATCTATCGTCTGGTGCTCTAGCTCCTTGAGCATTAGCACCTCAGCCTCCCTTTCCTTCTTGACCCCCGCAATAGCAGCCACCACCCCCCCAAGGGAAATTGTATGCATAGCAGGGCACGACTAATCTTCCTACTTCAAAAAGGAAGAGGCAAGACAACCAAAACCAATCTGCCCCAGGTAATCGAGGACCCAATCCCCAAGGGAATACACCTAACACTATTAACCAGCAACAAGGCACTAAGCCCAAGCAGGATAGGCATGTTCGCACGAAAAAACCCTATTCTTCTTGTAGTGTCTATGGTCACTATACCCATTATTTTCCTATTTTACCTCAGATAAGGTAGATGTGGGAAGCTCAAGCAGCATCCTAAGAATAACAAGCCTCCCCTTAAGTTCCTCCCCATGCTACACCTACCCAACCGGATGTGTTACCAAGCCTTTCCCCCAGCAAGGATTCATGGGCACCCAACCCCTTAAAGGTCAGGCGACCACTCAAGCTCCTCCATCTAGTACCTCTGATTACCAAATTCTCATGATGAACTCTGACCAACCCATTACCATTGACCTCAACCTTCAGACTCGATCCCATCAGTACAACAATTCTCTGGGTACGTCTTCCCCCGAGCCCCCTTCTTTAGGTTCCACAAAGCCTCTTTCGAAAACCAACGGTCCTTTACTAATCCCTCAACCTAAGGAAGAGGTTCATACCAAGATCCCCAAGGGACCATTATGCTGAAACGCTGCTTCTAGTAAAGCTACCTATTCATATAGTATAGTAGATGATTTGGCACAATCCCCTACTGCCATCTCAATGTTGGAACTCCTCTTGTCATGCCCTTCACAACGAAAAGCTCTACTATCTGCAATGGGTGATATGGATCCTTCAGATAATATTTTTATCATCTTCGATGTTGACCAGTCAGAGCATCCCCCTCTTCCTGCTTCCGTCGCCTTCCAAATCCCTGTGAAGATCTGGAATGCCAATGTCTCCCATTAAATCATTGGCGAGGGGGCATCCACCTATGTGATGTCCGGTTTGGTTTGGAAGATACTCGGATCTCCTAAGTTAGCCCCTTCCACTATCACCCTCCAAGCATGGGATGGCCACTCTTCCCAGCCCATAGGCATGTTCCGCAATTGTCTTATTACTCCTGTGGGCAAGTCTGTTTGTTTTGATATAGAAGTCATTGATGCCCCCTTATATTACAACATTATATTTGGTCGTAGCTACACTTATGCGATGTTTTTTTTCCCATCTGCAGTTCACCGTAAGATGTGTTTTCCTCACAACAAAAAGATTGTTTCCATTGACTAGTTGGCATATTACGAACCAAAGTCTGAGACCTCCCTTGAGTCCATCATCTCTTCGGTGGCCAATAAAAAAATAGTCGAACCTTTGACCATTGTTTCACTCAGAGTCTACAAAGATTCCACTTTTCTTGGTACATTCCCTGGTATTTCTCCTCCTATCTCTGATCCCATCTCATCAAACATTTTCATGATGCAATTGTCTCGTTCCGACCTCAAGCGGACTGGTTCGACTAGTCAGTAGCCCTGCCCTCCGCAACCTGCTCCTAGCACCTCGACTCAACCTTCAGGACCCCCTCCTCAAGGCCCCTCATTTGCTGCTGGTATCCATGAGCCTATCTACCCTCTTGGCACCATTCCTCTTGGCCTTAGCCATCTCGGAGCTGTCCCGCCTGGCCATTACCCCTCTGATCAGATATTGTTCCTAGCTCCCACTCCTGGAGTATTTTCATTACCTGTTATGTCTACCTTATCCCTTCCTAACATGACCCTGGGGATCCTAGTCTTGTACATTTATCCCCAGCCACTATCCCGCCTGGTCAGCCCAAACCTTATCTTTCTTTTACCTCGGTTCAACTAGTCCCCATGACCCCTCCCTTTGCTTCCGTGCCTCAGCCTGCTCAACAGGAACCTACTCCTATTGTGACAGCTTCAGGTGAGGGGGGGGAAATCTCACAATAAGACACCTAAAGACAAGGTCATCCCGACAAACCCTGCCCCTCCTCAGCCTCCAAAGCATACCCCTCCCCCCATGTGCTTTGTACGATGTTGTCGGTCATGCCACCCATCCTTGTTCTGAATTTCCTCGCATCAAACCCATGGTTAACGAAGCATTTTTGGAGTCTGATATCCCAGAGGCATATGTCACTATAACCAATTCAGTCCCGAAACTCAAGTCTTTACACACAAATAATCCTTGTGCTTTGTGTGATTTCCATGCCCACTATACTCACCTATGTCCCCACCTCGATTACTACTGCGCCTCTTTAGAAGATTTCTGCCAATTCGAGGCCAAGCGCAACGAGTTCGCCACTCCCTTATTTGTGTGTTTTTCTTCAGTAAAACTAGAGGACACATCTTCTCCCATTGAAATCCCCCCTCTTGATGTTGAGATGATAAAGTCTTCGGCCACTGTCCACTACCTGTTATCATCTATGAGATCCACAATGGAAGACCCCCCTGGGAATTCCTCTTTTGTTTCGCCTGACCTCCCTTCAGCGATCACCTTTGGCTCAACATCGGTGGATCCTTCATCTACTTGTTCTTTAGTCACCCTTTATGACGATGCGCATGCGAACCTTTCTTCTCATGATGATGATTCAGGTAGCTTTGTCGCGTCAGGTGGTTTTTCTTCCACCATTCACCCCATATTCTATTATGATGACAACATTATGGAAGCCATAAGCACCCCTGACTTTATCTATCCCCCCTTACATTGAAACCATACATTTGAACCACATACACCTTGTGGTCATTACATTGACACACAATTTTTTGGTAAGGGGGCACCCATATTTGAGAGTCCAGGAGAAGAAATTCTCCACAATCCTCATAGTGCATCTGGTTGTGTCGACTCTAGTAGCATCATTATTTCCTATTTAGAAAAACCTATAGAGTCCAATATCACTTCAAGTCACTCTAGGGATGATCTCCCTTATCATTCCTTACTCTTACATCAGCAACCCAGTCCCCTAGACATTGTTGTTGACAAACCTATGGGTTTTCAAGGAGAGCACCAGTTCATTATCTCCAAATCAACTCTTTGGGATAGTGACACCATTAATGCCAACCGAAAAACTTAGTCCATTTGCTTCATATATGCAGTACCAAAATAAATTGGTAATCCTCCATTCCCTTTCTCGAATTTCTTAACCATAATGAAAGAAAATGGTGCACCACATCAAAAAAATGTGTTTAGATTCCCCTTTTCTAAATAAATTTAGCATGACCATAACAAGCTTGGGGGAAACTATGCCCCTCAACCGTAAAAAATCCCATATCTCAACCAAAAACAACACTGAAACCCCCTTTCTCTCATAGGTTGCACTTTTCAGGTCATTTCTTGGGACAGGTCGCATTTTTCTGCCCAGTACCTACTACCCAGGTTGCAGAACATACCCCAAAAAGTGTGACCCGGACTATTCCTGAGCTCTGGGTGCCTAATATGAAACTTTATTCCATTTAATTGAAAGAGTATGGTTAGCCCTCTTACCTGCAATTGATGGATCTTGATTCCAATGGTCGGTTTGGGCGCTATGATTGCCGCAAGATTTAGGGCCTTTTCTCCTCTCCACATTCACCATATATACATTTGCAAATGAATCAAATTGGAGGGAAAATGACTTATTAAAAGAGAAAACCCATTTTTTCTTTTTCCAGCTGCGTCCAAACTGTAGCTTGTTTTAATAAACCATCAGCACCATTGGAAAGCTCTCACCAAGCTCTCAAATGGGTATCCCTTATTCTTTTGTGATTTGATACTTCACCTGGACACATTTTTTCCAAGAAGGGTCACTTCACCACTCCTCAAAATCAAATTTCTTCACTTAAAACACTTGTACTTGTGGCACCACTTTTCCTTCACACTTTTCCATGCTCGTGTCAATTTTCATGAGTAAACATATTGTACTCATGTTTTTATGGTCCCCACCAAGCCTTTTCTGTGTGGCAGCATCATCGATTCACCCTCGTTAGAGCATCTAAGTTGAGTCATTGTCGCACCCATGGAGTCTATCCTGACTCCCTTTGTATCCCACTATAGTCCTCCATCCTTCATTGCTTTGTTCCTCTCTCATTTCACACATTTTTCCTTCAGACATACTGTCCGCTATCCCCTCCGGTATTGTGTCAGTTTCTGCCAAGTCATCCATGCCCTTTATCCTCTAACAAGGAAAATCATCAGCCTGCTACTTAGTGCCCCCCATTCCACCATTATCCCTGGTGTTAGTCTATCAGTCGCTCTACTATTATCTCTCGTGCCTTAGTTGAGGATCCCTTATTTCCTCACCTATGGCGGACCTCCTTCTTTCGACATCATCTTATTCATTCTAGAAGACAGGTCTAGAGTGCAGTGTACCTTGGTTCCAGCTTCCACTCTTGTTCGGTGCCTCCGATCAAGCAAAGGGACACTTTATTGCCCTTTGACTTGATTTTTTCTTAGCTCCAGCTCCTTACGGCATGATTGAGATCCATATAGTTGATGATTCAACTATGCAGTAGATTGTACTGGTGATTCCCGGGTGTGTGTGAGATGTTTCAGACCTCATGAGGGGGTGTCCCTTCAGGTAGCCCCCCACATGCCTAAATGACCTCTCCATTACAACCTTCGATGAAGCTCCATAGATTTGATGGTTCTGGCATCAGCTGCTTGCAGCGCCTTTTAGTTTGCATGTATCATTCAGATTTTTAAAGCCCTTTCCTATTTTATAGGGCCTCTTTGGTTGTAATTATATCTCATGTACTCATATATTATTGTATAAGTCCTGGATTTTATCCCAAGCACAGTATGGATGTGGGATCCATTATCATATTTTTATCTGGCCCATGTTTATGCCAACATGTACTATATAGTTCAATCCCTTGTTTACTCGGCGAATTATTCTTGCAGAATAGGTACTCACTCATAAAAGAGAATTTTCGCAGCTGTAAGTCTCACCTCCTCAGGGTCTTTTCCTCTCGTGCTTTCGTCTACCTTTTATTTCTCTCTCTCTTACTCCCCCTTTGGTGTCTAGTGATTGAGTTCTTACAACATACTTCGGTCATACGAATAGCTCCTAATGCTCGCATGCTGGGGGGAAATCTGTTACACTAATTTTTGGTCATCTAACCTGTTGCTATTAGATGAACCAAAGTACACCATGTAAGACCAATTTTATCCTAAGTAAAATTTCTTTCACTATGAAAACTAACTTAGTAATCAATAATTTATTAAGTTGTTTATGGTCTAAATTGGAAACCCCGTGAGGAATAATTGAATAAATCCTTATTTGTTTGATTTTCCTGAAGGGATAATTAGTTAAACAACAGTTTAATTAATATTCCAGGTCATATTTAACCCAAAAAAGGAAAGTTAATTAAATAAATCACTATTTATCTTATTATTTTCTAGGAATAATTATTTAAACATTATTTAAATAATATTCCTTGTTAAATTTGACTAAATTATTTATAAATAATTGAATAAATCACTATTTGTTTAATTATTACTCAACCACATTCTTAAAATAATAAATAAATCATTTATTTTTTTATTATTTACAAATAAAAGGATTTGACCAAATTCAGATTCTTTTTCCCTCCAACAAAAATAATAAAATATTCCATAAACGTTGGATCTAGATTTGGTTGACAATATTTTAATTATGCACCAATATCTATACTAACTCAATATTTTGTTATAAATAGAAGGTTTTTTCCATTCTGTCACTACCTTTTTTTACCTAAAGATCACTCTGGATCTATATTCTTGGTCTGACTTTGATCCTCCATCATTGTCATATTTTCCTATCTTTTTGCTTGTGAGCTCCCCTTGAGTTCCATTTTTGTCTTGGTTTTCTACACCATCAAGAGAGAGAGATCTTAGATCTCAAGTGCTGAGGACATACAAGAACCCATCCCATTGAGGGGGACTGGTAACATATTTCTATGTTCCCTTCTCAAGTTCATAAATACAAAATTCTTTAAAAATATTCTTGTTTTGTCTATTGGATGCATGGAGCACCTATTGCGTTTATTTGTTGTTTTATGTCTTTAACTGTTTAGATCTGGATTTTGTAGCATTTATTTTGGTCAACTAACTACATATCTAAGGAAATTGGCATCCATCTTTGATGTTAGGGTTGTTTGTTATGCACATCTAAAGTGAGTTTTTTTCATACGCTTGCGATTAGAATTCACACTAACACTATACCTTTTTCGTAAATAGTCCAATTCAGTCCAGAAAAGGGGTAAACTTATACTGAATGAATGAATTTTCATTTAGTTTAACGAGTTCAAATAGTCAAGTGCTCAGAAATATTTTCATGTTTAAATAGTCTAAAAAGGGCTTAAAAGGGAACTCCATGGTTTCTCTTTTTCGTAAGTTTTAACGAGTTAGAAAAAATGATAAAAAGTGTACTCATATGGCTGACTCTAAATTTAATTTATGAGTAGGAAAAGACGGAAAGAACTCGACATTTTCATGTACATTTTATAAGCATGAAAATAATAACAAAAGAATCTCGGTAATTTCATGATTTTAACGAGTCATGAAATAATAACCAAAATGGACTTGAGATAGTTTCATTTTTAATACAAGCTTGAAACAAAGGAAAAAATTTCTTGAGAGTGGTTTCACTTTTACACAAGTTTGAAATAGAGAAAATTGTGCTTGACATAGGTTTGTTTCATTTTTACACAAGATTGAAACAAAGGAAAAATCATGCTTGAGATAAGTTTCAATGCCCCCCAAGCGTAACCTGCAAGAGAACATGCCCCCCAAGCTTCATTTCATTCACCTAAGTAGACTACTGGTTACTAATAGCTGGATGGAATGAAGGTTCATCTACGAGATCATATGAAAGACTCGACTTAATTAGGAGAGGATTTGTTTCATTTTTTAACGAGCTTGACACAGGAAGAGAACTATGCTCATAAGGATGTGTTTCATTTTTTAATGAGGTTGAAACAGTAAAAGAACTATCCTCATAGAGACTTGTTTCATTTTTTAATGAGGTTGAGACAGTAAAAGGAACCGCCCTCAATATTATCTTGATAATTGCTTCCAACTAGAAGAAACACATGTTAAGGGACACACCTCGATCATGGCTTCCAAGAGGTCTTCATCAGGTGGAATAAAAGTTCTCTAGAAGGAACGCATGTCAAGGGAATCAATAGTGATAAGAAAATCTTGTTCAAATATCCCCATAGGGTTTACCATGTCAATTACTGGATCGAATTCAAAGGAATTTGAGAAAAAAGTGAGAGGCTCGCTTGCATCAGGGACTGAAAACATGGGACTGGTTACCACATAATTAACACGTCGCAGGGTAGATACCTCTGTATAAGGAAAATTCAGGGGTTTCGAATTACTAGTATTCAAACCAAGACTAATGAACAAAAGCTAGTCAAGAGTCACAATGTTTCCATTTTGACGGAAAGACATCACGCAAAATATTGTCGATACAAAAAATTTCATTGCATAGATTGTTGGGGCCTTTTTTTGGAAAAGGAATAGTTTTGAGTTGTGGAGAATAGGTGGTGGAGCACAATCACAGTAGACAGTGAGCTATCACTGTTGCAGATATCCAAAATATAGGTGGTGCAGCAGTTGCGAAGAACAATGCAAATGGAAGGTATGGGAGATAAAGACAATTAGCGGAACTCCCAGTATTCAAGAATAAGCGGAAAAAAATGGAGCAGGAAAAGAGGAAATATTGATAGTCACATTGGCAGAAGAATAAATAGGAAATCATATAGCGTAGATGAGAGAGTTAGTCTGGTAGAGGGTCGAGTGAGAGAGTCATAGGAGATCTCTGTTAGATCTTTGTTTTACTGAACCACCCTGTAGTAGACTCTGCAGAGTGATTTATGTCATTTGATAATAATAATGAAATATGGTTCTTATTGTGTTTGAAGTTCTGAGTTAAATGTTAATCAGTTGCTTATTGTGAATGTATGCCCCATTTTAAATTTTAATTCAACATCTTGAACATGCTTAATGAGTAATATATTATACATAGTAGCAAGATTTGTTTCTTGGTTCAAGTTTCTTTAGTTGCTCTTCATGGTTGTAACCATTTGATACTTGATCTATCTCCTAACCTTAATAAGGTCACGACACGCCTCGGGTGAGATGCTCTGCTCCTTGGAGTAGGGTGAAAATGCTAGCGTTGTGCTAGACTACTGTGGAAACCTTGTTGGCCTCTATCCTCAACCTGGGTCTTTCTCAAAGACCTCCTTTTTTTCCAACAAATGGTTTCGTTGCTGGGACCTGAAAATTACTTTAGGAGCTAGATCATGGTATCATGGATCTATGAGAGAGAACTATGAAGCTGTTGGGATAACCACTTAGACCAGTTCTTATCACAACAAGCGGAGTTGTGACAGTAGAGGGAGAAAACTGTTAAGGACCGGGTCCTATTGTCTGAATCTGAAAGTGCCCAATACGAAATTTTTTGGGGAAATTTTTTGGAAGAACTTTATAAATGGTTGTGGAGACTACAAGTCAAATCACTTCAAGGAGGGTTATGTAGGTTCTGTTGCAAGTGGAAGCACGTGACCCTAGTAGCACTACATCAGTTAGAGATCGATTTGACCCGAGCTATAGATTTTTTGGTACAATCTACCTTGGAAGGATACATTATGGAATTCGTAGCTGAGTGTTACCAATCCTTTTCAAAATTGGAAGACGTATTCAGATCGGGATTGCAGGGAGAACTATTGAAGGAAATCCCATTGTTGATCAAATCTTTAATGGTGGACGATGGTTTGATAGAATTTCAAGAGTCTAAGATGGAGACTTAAACCTCCAGTAATGGGGGAAAGAGCTGAGGGAAAGATGCTACAAGTAAGTTAGAAGGGGTAATAGGGATATGGAAGTCAAAACCTCCAATAGAATGAGAGATCGACGAGAACATTGGAGGGCGTAGATTGCTGAGAAGTGGCGAGAAAGAGTGATCCAGGAGTTTGAGAAGCAAGAAAGTAGTCGATAGGACAAGGAGAAGGCGTCACAGATGAAAAAGGAAATGGAAGGTCAGATGGGATCCCAAGGAATAGGAGGGACCATAAAAGAAGTTAGGCAAGTGTATAGGATCCCAGCCCAAAGAGAAAAGGGAGAAAAGTCTAATGTGGAGGACATGTGCCCCGAGGAGATATCCGATGTGGAGTTGCATCTTGCGATGGAGAAACTATTTCGAGAGAGGACGACACCTGTAATTAAAGGTAACTCTATTCCCCAAAGTTCAAGTAGCTCTAGTCCCAACCTTCCCCTAGTAATCAGCCCCCAGGTAAAATTTTTGTTAAGTTACGGGAATTTAGCAAGCTGAATAGTATTAAGTCTATAGTACAGATATATACTAGCTATAGTGCTAGTAATACAATTTCACGGCCAAGAGGTAGAGGTTTTATTTTAGTACCACCCATACAAAGAAATATGCCAGGATCGTTTACCCGATACCTAGAATTTTTTGGGAGGGGCAACAATGATGTGGAGCAACACTGGTATCTCTGCGAAGCAATATGGAGGGCTTGACAGACACAAGAGGTAGTTAATTTGATCGAGTTCTAGACTACTCTAAGAGAGAGAGCTCTTCACTGGTTCATTAAATGGTCCAAAGCCCATCCAAACCGAGCGATAGATGATGTAAAGAAAGAATTTTTTAAAGAATTTAAGTTACCTCAGACAGATCATCAAGGGTTATCTGAGTTGTGGGAGATTAAACAACAAGAAGGTGAAACGACATGGGACCTGATGAGGAGGTTCAAGGGAAACTGAGTTACCCAAATGATCTAAATCATCAACGAGATTGGTTTATTAAATCACTTCTTACTCCACTGACACAATAGAGGATTGATACCTTACAAGATGACCTGGAGCAAGCTATGAAGATAGAGGCTATGGTGGGGTATCCGTAAGAGTTCAGAGGAGGAGAAGCATTTCAAGACCCTTCCATATTGGGGCTACAACATCAGATAGCCAGTTTAACAGGGAATTTGAAGGACATTTAGCCTATACAACCTACAAGGCCCAATGTGTGGTGTACCTGTTGTCTGATGGAGGGACACGTGGCCACAAAATGCTCGAGGTTGTGGGGCAGAATGCGGGAGCTTCAGCAGTAGGGAAACAAGTGACTCCACCAGTTGGGGGAGTTGCGTAGATAAACACTCAGGGATTGTACCATCCACAACCCCACATTCCAAGGTTCCCCGCTCAGCAAAATCAGACCGCAACCGAATATTTCAAAATATGCAAAGGCATTGGTCATCCTCCATGACTATGTCCAATTTTGTAGAAGTACTCCAACATTCCAAAAAATACATATTGTGAGTTTTGTGCTTCCACTACACATAATACAGAGCAGTGTAGAGCCCTTAATGCACTGGCAGAACGATTTGACAGACCATCTTATAGGATGAATGAGGCTCCAAGGGGACAAGGAGGAGGAATGAGAGGGGGGAGAACTGGAGGAAGAGGACCTATAAGGTGCTACAACTATGATCAAGAATGACAGGTAGCAAGGGAATGTTTTCTACCCAGAAGACCATGGTGCTCTCAGTGCATAGTCAATACACATGCAAGTGAAGAGTTTTCATAATTAATTAAGAGGTGGGAGGAAAGAGCCAGACAGAGAGGAGAGAATCTGTTGAATGCAGAACCAAGAGTAGTAGAGTCTCAAGCTATGCAAAATATAGCCATAGTAACCCTGGTAGGAAAGAGAACAGGGGAGGATACATGTAATATAGACCCAATAAAGCCGATCAAGCTAACATCTTCAAAACCCATTTTCAGACTAGATAGATAGAAGCAATATTTTGAGGCAGTGGAAACATTTTTCCAAATAGGGGGGAGCAAAGGCATTGAGATTCCACTATCGACCGTAGAAAAAGATAAGCAAGCCCATACAAGTACAATGATTGAGGAATGGTTCCAATTATTTTTGAAAATTGTAACCAATGCACCAATTATAGAAAAACTAAAGAAAAATCTAGAGATGGTGGTGCAGGAAAACAAAGAACCAAAAGAGTCAAGAGATTCAACCTAGAAATACATAAGGAGGATAAAAAAAAATAAGAGAAGAACATGAAAGGAATTCTGCATGAATACTCAAGTTGTGGGATTTCAAATCAAAGATACCATGCTCGGCCTAGGATCAGATGCAAACATTCTACCAAGGAATATGTGGGAAGCATTGGGGAGGCCAAATTTGACATACGTGAACCAATACAGCTTTGCATGGAAAATCAGTACTGCATTGTGCCCATAGGAAGGCTAGAAGAGGTTGAGGTTGATGTTGTGGGAGTGAAAACATACACAGATTTTGAGGTAATAGACATCATGGAGGACAAGGATCCCTATCCTGCTTTGTTAGGGATAGATTGGGCCTTTGAGAACTATGCAATGATTAACTTGAAAAATGAACTGATGATATTTGAAGATAGGGAAGTCAGGGTCACTCAGCCACTTGACCCATATCAGGGACCCCAATATATAGAAACTGTTGACAACATAGAGGATGCTCAACTTCTCGATCACCTTTACCAGATGATGATAGGGAAGAGAGAAGACTATATCAATCCAATAGCAGGAGGGACTATAAGTTGGAGAAGCGTTCAAAGTTCAAACTTGGGCTCAAATATATCTTGGGATGATTAGAAACATGGAGGATATAAGACTAATACAAGAATATGTGCTAATATCCAAGGAGGCAACTGGATTGGAGCTGAGGTAAGGGGATATCCGACTCTATCAAATATGAATGCTATAAATACATTTATTGCAAAAGTAGAAGAAAAAGTACCAATAGAACATACAGTCCCTCTTATGGATGTAGCATTGCAATCCATGTCAGCGATATTGTGGATCAACCATCGTAACTCACTTCCGAGATGGGAAGATGTTGCAATAGCACTAAGAGAAAGATTCAAGGAAGATACAGGACCACAATTCATTTAGAAGTATCAAGGGGATTATGACCCCACAAAGCATGTAGAAAATTGTGAGTACCACTAGAAGAAAGTAGGGTATCCAGAATATCTACGGATGCACAATTTTATACATTCACTAGACACAATTCCATAGGCCTAGTACTTAACCGAAGAAAATAAGAGAGGAAATAGCACCTGGAAATTATTTGCGGAAAAGTTTACGCAATGTTTTTCTTTTGAAGGAGAAACAAAACCGGTTACACAAGCACTGCAAGCCATCAAAAGAGTACTATTTTTTCCAGAAATTCAAGAAGACAAACAGCAACTTCTCGCGGAGTAATTATCAAACAATCAGTAGCATGCAAACGAATAGATAGTGATATGGACGACGATGATCTAGAGAATATCCAACACTTATACTTTGAAGAGAAAGAAGGGGAGCGAGATATACAAGAAGAACCTACAACCAGGAAAAATTTTAGGGGCTAATATTCGCAAGTGGGCTAATTTTCCATGTTTTTTCGAAAAAAAATATTTATTAATTTCCATTTTTTCAAAAAATTATTCACCCAAATTTTATATTATAAAATTGTTTTACCTTAAAAATTGCCAAAATTTTATATAGAGGCTATATTAAATTATTATAAATTTGAATAATTTTACAAAAACATTGCCAAACATTTTATAAATTTCATATTATGTACTAGTGAAATTCCCCAATGTTTCTAAGCTTTAAATTAAATTTTCATCCTTAAAATTTTCCCTACCTACAACAGAGGGACTACATTTACTACCCTTGAGGACTAAGAAGCTAAACATTGGAACCCCGGAGAAACCCATAATATCGTCCATTGCCAACTACTGGGATACAGAAACAACCAAGGAGATATTTGACCTTTTATAGGAATATGATGACTTATTCCCATTCTCAGTAGCGGAGCTAAAGGGGATAAAAGGGGAGATGGGGGAAATGCGCATAGTCTTGAAGCCCGACGCAAGACCAGTGAAGCATAGACCTTACCATCTAAATCCAAGGGTAAAGGAGAAATTCAAATAGGAAATAGATATAATGCTGAAAGAAGGGCTGATTTTTCCAGTAGAGGAAGCAAAATGGGTCAGTCCCATTGTCATACAAAGAAAAAAGGAAAAAAAATCTAGATTAGATTATGTGTTGATTACAGAAGCCTCAACAACGCATGCATACATGATCCATTTCCCACTCTATTTAGTGATCAGGTTCTCGACAACATGGAAGGAAGTGAAGCCTATTCATTCACTAATGGTCTCTGAGGGTATCATCAAGTAAGAATAGCTGAAGAAGACAAGAAGAAGACCCCTTTTACAACCGAATGGGGATCGTTTGCATACCATGTCATCGAAATTAAAGATTCAAGTGTAGTTCAGTTGGCGCAGCTAGATGGCCAAGTATTAAAAAGATGGGTGAATGGTGCATGCCTAAAGCCTTATCACAAGTAAATTTCATAATTAATTTATTTTAAATAACTCTCGCAACCAAGAGGAGTCAGTAGGGTAGAATAGAAATAGATTGAGTCAATAACTCTCTCGCAATCGAGATGAGAAATAGAATAGAAATCCAGATAACAAGAAATCAAAATAACATAGATTAAAACCATCTGTTGTGATGCGGAGACCACATCGCAACCGATTGTGGTAAGGGGGGGTAGTATCTAACGCGTCATCCATGTCAAAAAGTAAGCGTATCAAACATCATTATGTCATAATAACCCATCATACCAATGTCAGTCTGTAGGATCACCCGGATTTGAGAATTAACTTACATAATTAGTAACAACAATATTGTAATAAATTTTCCATATTAAGCCATAATCATCACCCATCACGTATACTGGAATCCCGAAGACACAGTCAGCAATGTCAAAATACACCTCACCGCGGTAAGTAATCGCATGATTATAGCTGCAGGAGAGACATAAAAATTAATTAGTTATGAGTTCTTATCAACCTCATTCATGTTGGTTACATTACTTAACCTGCATGAAAGAATAAAGCACAGGAATTCCGAAAAATTCTGAGTTAGAACAAGAAACAACTGCAGCAACAAGTGAAATTTCATCAGAGGAAGTTCAAAAAGATAGTCCAGTATACGGAATTCACAAAAATAGATGACGAACAACACTCCAGGTATACAAAAGAATGATGAATATGACAAAGGTAGCACCAACAATCGTCGAGCCTGAGCTCAATGAGAGAATTTAGAGGATGGAATCATTAGTGGCCAAGTATGACAATGCGTCGCTGATTGATACAGATTTCACGGATTCATATCAATTTCCAGCTATGAAGAGACAAATATACATAGAGAATTATGTGACAGAAGGAGGAGGGGAAGCAGAAAGAATGAATCCAGAGTTCAGAGGTATCCAGAAATCGACAATACTGAACCTCAGGAACCTTCCAGTGTTTGGAACAATGGGAGCAACAATGCAATGTACGAAATTCCTGCTGAGCAAACTCCAGAATGGATCATTGTGGCTAGGGCAATAAATACTGATACATGCAGAGGATATCAATAGGCTTACAGGATTATCAACAAAAGGGAAGGATGTCTCAACGGTATTCCAGAATGTGTCCAAGAGATCCAAGAAGGCGGGAGACTATGATTATTATAAGAAATATGAGACCAGAAGAGGAGGGAAGGGGGATAATATAGACCTCATAAACAATCTAGCAGTCAAATTTTCCTGCTACTTAATAGTGGGTAAGACGATGAGGCACTACACCAAAGATGAATGCATCCTCGACACCATTTCAGTTGCGAAACATTGCCTCCAGGGAACCCAGCTGAACTGGTGTACATTCCTACTGAACTAATTATTTGAGGCCTGCGAAGATAACAACAGAAGGGCCACAGGATTCATTTACGGCTGCCTCATAATGGCATTTGCGATGTATAAATGAAATCACCCAAGGGTAAGATAGCTCACGGAAATTAGAAGCAACCATCCAATGGCAATGAAGTTACGCCCTAGAGAATCTCAAGGGATCCCAGCATTAAGGAGGTAAATGAGGAGGCTTTCTCATTCTGGTACAGGCAGATGGTGGATGTGGTGGCGAGATAGCAAAGGGTTCTGAGGAACCTGTTGGACAGATATTTCTCACAGATATGGTTTGGGATCACCCACAACTAGACATATATTAGACCCAGTTGCATGGACAAAACCACATTCAAAATGAGACCGTTAAAATTTCAGGTTGACGAAAGGGCATTCCATACCGAAGTTTGTTCATGTCCGGGAGTTGGAATGGAGATCATAAGCGGAATACATCACTATTCGTTCGAGGGCATGCTGCCAAAAGCACTACCAGGGGAGACACTAGAGGAAACAGTGAGTAGGATTTCTCGACTGCAGCTAAAACCTTTACTGGAATAGTTGGACATAAGGGTAAAGGACTTCAATCGGGTAATGCAAACCCTCACAAGTGCTTCTCATGTGTTTCATTCTTTTACAGATTTTCAGTCTTCAAATTCTTCATCACCATCCATGATTACACCTCTCGTCACTGCCCTACCTTCTACCACGTTCAATTCACCCCCAATAACCACAGTAACTTCAATCCGTAAGATTAAGGCACCTAAAACACCAGTAGCTACTCCTAAGGCCAAGAAAGAAAGAATTATGGTGCCTAGGAAAATAGTTGACCTCACCGAGGAAGATCAGACCCAACCCATGGATATGGGAGTGCCAGTTCGAGAAGAGCCAGAGGTTTCCACCCAGGTCACCTCTGTGCTACCTGCATTTGATCCGTTCTCGGTTTTGAATATTCAAAAATCATCTCCACCCAGACTCACACCTCTTCACCTTGCACTCACCATCATTGATCTAGTATGGCTCCCAGCTTCGCGAATATATTTTTTGGCCCAATTCCATTTGCCTCCGAGAGTTAAGTTCCTGCCCATATTTTCAGTGAAGCCCCAGCTCCCACTATGCAGGTGGTCAAGGCCTCACTGGATGAGGCCTTGAAGTTTTCTGAAATTGCCTTAATCTTCCGATTTAATGGCTTTTGGCCACGGCTGACATCTCTCCACAGTTGGATCTTGGAGGTATGAAAGCCTGTCATTTCTAATGACATTAATATCTACCCTTGTGCTAAGGGTTTCTTTATATTAGGTTTTGAAAACTCTGAAAAAAGACAATGCATTTTAGATTATGGCCCTTCTTTTTGGGAAAACACGAGCCTATTCATGAAGCCATGGAACCCATCGTTCGATCCCTCAATAACAGTCATAACCTCAGCACCAGTTTGGGTTGGATTTCCAAACCTACCTTTGCATATCTAGAATCTCTCCTCGCTAAAAGCCATTGAAAATGAAATTGGGAAATTTTACTGGAGGTGCCCAGAAACAGAGGAATATTTCAGAACCTCCTATGCATGCATCTGTGTAGAAATTGACTTCAGCATCAGATTCCCAGCTGAAATAATCTTAACAAGCAAATAATATGTATGGGACCAAAAACTCGACTATGAAAGTGTCCTCTTTAGATGTCGATTTTGTTTTGAGATAGGCCATCTAGCCAAAAATTTCCCAAAAGTCTCTGAGAAAAATTTTGCTAGAAATAATCACCATAGATCTACATGGTGGGAAGGAGCACAAAAGGAACATTACACTGTCATCAAGGAAGAATACTCCCAGAAAAATCTGAATCGCAAGAAATCAGGCAAGAAAGAAACAACCCTCAAGACAAGCAGGGGGAAAGCGTCACCCAACAACAAAAAAACGAACTTGATAGCCCCTCAAGCATCAACAATTATGAGGATTCGAATACCACGCAAAAAAAATATTCATTTTGTAGCAAAGCAGATCTCCCAGATCTCGAAGGTAAGACACCAGTGTCCCAAGAATCATAAGAGATGAAGGAGGTGCAAGATAAAGGAAGTTGGAAGACCGTAGAGAAGAAAAAGGAAGCTACAACACCAATCTCCCCAAGAAAGACAAGAAGCTAGACAATTAAGAACTAAGAAAATGATAGGTTCGATAGACCAAATTTGGTCTCAGTGGATGTTAACCATCATCATCATCATCATCATCACCCCATACTTCATTTACTTCCAAAGACCAATCCACCCGCACTCCATCCACCTCAGCAACTATCTTGGACCGAGTAAAGTTAAGAAAGAAGACAAATGGGGACATTGAGGCAGAACTTAACTTGAGTATGGCTATGGTACCCGAGGTTAACCAACCTCTAGTGGGGCAAGGAACTTTCTTGGAACTATTAGTTTAAGGATGATCTTTTACTACAGACACAACACCCTCACCAAAAGAGTTGAACACATTTCAGCAAGCCAACTTAATACTACAGCAGATTCAACTGACCATGAGTATGAATAACACAAAAAGTTAGATGTCGCAACAGAACTAACCTGCATCACCACATGAGCACTCAGAGAGATCAATAGCCAGCGGGCAACCCCTCAGAGAAAAACCGCCAACCCATGACATGTCAAGCGCTGAGAGTGTGCAGACCCAGGGGACTGAACAACTATACAACTTCATTCAGCGAGTAAAAAAAATAGGTAGAAGGGCTACATAACGACCTCTAATAGAGGTTTGAGCAACAAAAAAAGCAGGTCCTTGCACTTACTGAAGAGTGAAATAAGCTAAAAAGGGAGAAGGAAAGTCTACAGGAACCGCTAGATAAGATTACAAATATTTTCAAGGACCTCTGGCCAACAATAATTACCCTGGATGACAGGACATCAGAGGACATAGCGGCCTGATCCATGGTCGAAAGGTTTATCCAAGTGTAAATGACATGTACAAGTATCAGCAAAGAAAACTAAGAGCTCAGAAAAGCACTAGCCGCAAGACCAGCATTACCAGATCCTGTCGTGATATATGTTGAGAAGGTTACCGAGAAGCAAAAGCAGGTAACCAAAATGAAGGAAACCCTAGGGTTGATAGTTAGAGAGGCTTACAACCTACTGAAGAATTTACATGAATTCTCTAATTCATTAACCATGAAAGCCCAACCTATCTCAGCACAGCTTCAACAAATTTCACAAGAGATCAAAGAGGCCACTGATCCAGTCAGCATAACCCAGCTCTACAACCAAGCGAAGGTACTGGAAACCAGAATACAGAATATAGAGAAGCATTATGCTAGCAAAAATAAGGTACACAGAGAGCTAAAGAAACCATTCAAGCAGAAATCATAGGAAATACAACAGATGGTAGTCGAAGCCAGGATAAAAGTTCAAGAGGTATTCATCAAGC
This sequence comes from Pinus albicaulis, assembly GCA_034641835.2. Lineage (NCBI taxonomy): Eukaryota > Viridiplantae > Streptophyta > Pinopsida > Pinales > Pinaceae > Pinus > Pinus albicaulis. The sequence continues at coordinate 352,156,682 of CM076570.1, read as the reverse complement.
TGCTGCTAGTAGCAAGCGAAACTGAGGCTGAAAGAGTCACCATCGAAACCGAATAGTTAATTATGGAATGGAAACAAGCAATTAATGAGTTCACAGAACTCAAGTCCTCAGCATTGAGCAAGGTTCTAGAGTTGGGGCCTTTGTTTGGATAGAGTGAAGAAACAGAGAAGACAGAGTCAACCTCAGAAGCAGACAGACTGATGGAAGCCACTATTGGAAATACTGAGAGGGGGGGGGGGGGTTAATCAGTATTCCTTTCAATTAGAACATTATTTAATCTTGAATTATTATCAGTGTTTGTACAATGATAGGAACAAACAAGAGGCACACAAATGCACACATTTTTTAAGGTGGAAACCCACTCTGGGACAAAAACCACCTAATGCTTTTCTAATAATTCTTTAATATTCAACTCCAATTGAAAATAAAGCTCCAACTTCCTAGAATCTAGAAAAGTATTGTTCTCCAGCTCCCACTGGATGGACGCTCCAACGCCCGAGATTCTTCAGTAGTCAGCTGAACGGATGCCCCAACACCCAATGAGCTACAACTCACCCTAGCACCACCCTACCACCCTATAGAATAATAAAAGAAGAATGGACTCCCGTATTAAGGAAAATGGTCCACTTTACAATGATATAGAATGATGCAGAAGAAGAAGATATACTAGACCATAACCCCAAATTTGACACAAACACCTAATGATGATCCTAGACCTCCCAACACTACCTCTTCAACCCTTGGCAGATAGACACTAGTACAATTTGTACAATAATGTATTTACAATGACCAAGTACAAAGATACCTTTACCATGATTGTATGCAATGTTGCCCACTTGAAGACTTCATATGATGAACTTCTTTCTACTATTATACACCTTGGTTGATTCTCTTGTCATGCTACCCTCTGTTGCACCTTGCTTTGCTTTGCTATCGTAGAAAGTTTGGTCCTTTGCAACCCTTGAAAACACATGATCTAGATTTTTCTTGCCTTCTATGAGCTCGATATTAAATCCGGTGTATCTCTGTTATTTCATATCCTCAATATCTGATTTTTGGTCCTGTAGTATTCCTTTGAGTCATATTTCCAATGCCATAGGTTTGACCCAATTTGGATTCTTTAAGAGAGAGTTATACCCAATATCTCACAATGCCCTAATTATGGACTGTTTCAGCAGAGCGAAATTGTATGGCATGCCACGTGTCATTGTTTCTTCATTTGGCTCTGAAATTGATAGAGTGAAAACTAAATTTTGTTCACTATCTGTTAATTTTTACAGAATTACAATGCAATACTCAGAGAGAGAGTTATGACGATTTTACCACGGTCACTTATTTGAGATGAATTTCAGGAGCCTACAAAAACCCTGACTTCCACAGATCATATCTCAAAAAATATTGCACACCTTGATCTGAAATTTTTACAGTAGCTTCCTCAGGATTTTGGATTCGCCTCATAAACATTTCAACTTCTGAACCTTCGTAGAAAAAAATTTAGAGCGAAAATTCCACGATGACCTATTTCAGATAGTGAAATCCCTTGCATAAGGAGGAAATGAAGATCACAATTTATATAAATGCTTAAGTTGAGAGGGGCTTCAACAAGTGAATGTGGGAGGGATATTATGAGCTTAAAAAAATATTAATTATGACTTTTCAATTACCCATGCCCCAACCCCATGGGGTTTTAGCCCACTAACTGGGGGTACAAACTTCAAACATGAATATCTCTCAAATCGTGAAGAATTACATGGAATTACATATATCAACGAAAATATATTGACAAGTAGAAACCAAAAAAATAATTATTGACCCAGAATAAATTAATTTGGTAGGTCAAAATTCCCATTCAATATTGGGTTAGCCCCTGGTGCTGCTTGGGTTGACATCAATGACAACCGCTAATCAACAGCCATAGTAGCAGGAAAATATTGACTCGGGACAAGTCAATAGCATGTGGTTAGGGCATGTTGGGGCCTTTTTTTTGGAAAAGGAACAGTTCTGAGTTGCGGAGAAGAAGTGGCGGAGCTCAATCACGGTAGACAGGGAGTTGTCACGGTTGTGGATAGCTGGAAGATATGTGGCGTGGAAGTTGCAGAGAATAGTGCAGATGGAAGGTATGGGAGAAAAATACAATCAGCAGAACTCCTAGCATTCAAGAAGAAGTGGTAAATAGCAGAGTAGGAAAATATGAAATACTAATAGTCATGTTGGCAAAAGAACAAATAGTCAATCAGCCAACATAGATGAGAGATTTAGTTCGGTAGAGGGCCGAGTGAGAGAGCCGTAGGAGAGCTCTGTTAGATCTCTGTGGTACTGAACCACTCTGTAATAGACTCTGCGGAGTGATGTATGATGTTTTATAATGATAATGAAATATGGTTATTGTTGTTTTTGACGTTCCGAGTTAAGTGTTAATCAGTTGCTTATTGTGAATGTATGCCCCATTTTAAATTTTAATTCAGCATCCTAGACATGCTTAACGATTAATATCTTATATATAATAGTGAGATCTGTTTGTTGGTTCAATTTCCTTTAGTTTCTCTTCATGGTTGTAACTACTCGATACTTGATTTGTCTCCTAACCTTATTAAGGTCACGACACGCCTCAGGTGAGACGCTCGGCTCCTTAGAGTAGGGTGAAAATTCTGGCGTTGTGCTAGACTACTGCGGAAACATTGTTGGCCTCTATCCTAAACCTGGGTCTTGCTCAAAGACCTCCTTTTTCGCCAACATAGACATAGTCTCACCCAAGGAGAAAATTGAAATCCAAGGGGCCTTGGACAGTCATAAGATCAATACAGACAATTTTACCTTCCAAGGTAATAGGATACTTAGGAATGATCCCTAAAGGTTCACTAATGGTTCTGTTAAAAGCTGACAGATTCTGTGTAAGAGGCACAAGCAGAGGGGAACCCAAAGCTTGCCTAGCAGTTGAGGATAAAATGCCAACAGAAGCACCTTCATCTACATTTTTGCGATGCACATTCTTACCACAAGCTTGCACAGTGATTTGGAAAGGGGTGGAAGAAGGAATACAAGGTTTTGTCATTTTATTCCAATCAAAGGAAAAGACCTCAGTACTTGGAGGGGGTTTTTTAGAAACAGGTAAAATGCCCCCTTCCATAGAAGAATCTGATGTAATAAGAAGAACCTCAGTCGTATGAATTTCACTCTCTACATGGAGAGTGGGATCAACTGAATGTGAAATCAAGTTGACCACTTGATCAACTAATGGATCATCAACCTGAGTGATATGATTTTCTCTCTCCAATCGAAGAGTGGGACTGAATTCACTTGGAATTAGACCAATCACTTCGTCAATTGAGGGTAGGTTGGGAGAAATTTTACGATAACCAGTTGGAAGTTGTTGTTGTTGAACAGTAAGGTTTTCCAACAATTTTGAGCCTTCATTAATGTGAGGTCAAATGTGAGTTTGATGACTCCCTTTGCATAACCTACATGGAAACCTAACTTTACACTTTTTCTTGGGAACCTGACAATCAGTAGTTAATGGATCAATGGTAAGTTGATAGGATCTTTCTGACCATACTTCCAAGACCTTAGGAATACCAGGAAAATTGATAAGGAAGTGGTCACCCTTACAAATCTTGCAAGAGTATTTTGGTTTATGATTCATGTTGGAGGTTTGCTCAAAACTACTAACCCTTACAGCCATGGTTGGTTGGTTGAATTCTTTCTTATCTTTATTCTTCTTCTTCTTAGCCACCTAGTTACTAGCATCAAGGCTTTTACCAAGTGAAGAAGAATAAAGGGAGGAAGACATGTTGGGCGAATTAGGTAAAGGGTCAACATGAGGTTGGTGATGTTGAGATGGTGAACTTTGTTGAGGTGAAGCATCTGCTTGAGGTGGAACAATTTGAGTATTCGAGGCCAACAAAGTTGAAAATAACCATACTGATAAACATATGGTAAATCTAGGTAATGACAATGTAGCCATATAAGGATGACCAACATTTCCAAATAAATGAAAAGTACTAGGATTATCATTAAGATGGGTTCCTTGGTTGGTAAATTCCAAAATTGTTTCCATTAGATTCAACTTCAGTGAATTTTATTAATATTAACAATTCAAATTCACAATCCACAGCTAAGGTCTCTAAAAATTAAAAACAAATAAATGAACCTACACTATCAAATCTAGGAGTCAAACCACACACAAACAATATGTTTCCACAATAAAAAAAACTATTTGGTGATAAAATCCAACATCGTAGTAGTTAATGTGGAAAGCTGGCGGCTGGAATAGTTACCTTGACAACCTGCTTAATGAAACAGTTTGGTGCAAGTAACTTCACTATGCCATCTCAAAGTGAAGAGTACCCTCTTGAAAGTCCAAGTGAGTCTAGTCAACGTCTGCTCCAGGTACAGTGGGACCTTCCCTCTACCATCACCTTGGTAAAAAGCCTAAATATTATGGCCACTAAGGTCACAAAATGAGTCAAATGCACCTGGGGGAATAGACTATGATCTGATATACATGCAAGGGAAGAGTATCAAGCTCAATCCCCTTGAAATCTCCTTGACATGGTAAATATGAGGTTTGCTAACAAGTGACCCCAGGTTCCTTGAAAATGGTTAATCCGAGGTTTATCATTTTTATTACGTGCATGTCTTATATCTTCACCAATCAAATAGGTACAATTACCTCACTGGGTTCGACATGACCTCATTCCTGACTCTTTTAAGAAGAGCTTCCCAGAGTACAATGCAACAATTGGATTTCCCTACTACAAGATACTACTTGTTTGTTTTGATTTCTTTGGAATGTTTATTGCAACCTATTCCAAAACACTAGCCTAAGCTATATTGGTGGAATGAGCCCTAGAAAATTTAAAAATTTCTAGATTCATTTTATTAGGGATTGTATTAATTTGGTTGTTATTTAACGCAAAGGGTAAACAAATATGAAACCAGTGGTGTTATGACCTGACCCAAAACTGAATTCAATCAAATATGATAATGTAATCTTTTACTTTGATGAATCCTAACTAAAGTATGGAGAGAGGTTCCACTCACTTCCAACAATGAAAAATTGATAAATAAGAGAAAATAAAACAAATTCTCTAATGCACTAATTTCAGCAAGAAAAACTAATGCTAATCAATTCAAAACAAATTCTTATTTTTATGTTTTAAAACAAGCATAAAAACATGTAAATTCAAATCAGGGTTATCTTTCAATGAGAGACACTATCTTTCAATCGAAGAAATAAATCTTTACAATAGGCATAAATGAATATATGATGAGATTCACTAAAAGAAAAGATATTTACACAACCAATTCCTGAAGTGAAAGACTCTATTTTGATAGATCAACAAAATTCAAAATCTAAAATTGTAAAGATAAGTGATTTTCCTCAAAAATACTATCAAGAAACTGATCTAAATATATGGTTCATTTTTCTAGAATGTAAACTATGCAGTTGTAATCTATGCATAATTCACTTGAAAACTATGAAAATGTAATCTATGAACATTTTTCGCTCATATTCTGAAAATGAGAATTCTAATTATGCAAATGTAATCTTATGCAAGAGAATTCTCAAACACGAGATGATTCCAAATTAGTGAAAGAACATCAACACTATTTTCCTTCACCAATGTAATCTAAATATCCAATCAAGTGTAAGTAAAGAAAATTGGGTGAAAATTCGAAAGGTCAAAAGTAAAAACACTCAAAGGCGATTAACACTCAGACACAATCTAGCCCCACACCCCGACGAATGAGGGGGAATTTGTTTTGCAAAAAAAAAGCAAAAAGATGCAAAAATTGTTAAGAAACTAAGACAAAAATATAAGTAATGAGAAAATGAAATCAAATAGAGAATTTCTCAAAAAATAATATTCAAAACACCCAATTAACTTAACAGAGACTTAATGAGACTGTAAACAAACTAACAAGATCATAAAAACCAAAAATATGGACTTAAATCAGAGAAACCTTAACTTTTTCAAAAAACATTCAGGGTTACATAGGTAGACAATAGAGTTCAGTGCACATGCGCACTGTTTCTAAAGAAAAATTTCTTAGATTTGTGCTCTGTTTCTAAACAAAAACCGCACAGAGTGAGAAAATTAAGAAAAAAAAAAAAAGGTTTCAAACCAGAAATTTCAATTCTTAAAAGGGTCTAAAGGCATCAAAGGTTACAAAAGGACACAAAGGAGAACTTGTTCCCCAATGGAGTCACCAATTTTCTACTAATATTAATCCCTCTTGTGGACAAGAGCGATCTCCCTAGTACTCCAATGAGTAACTAGAAACAAACAGACAAAACAATAGTGTTTTCCTTAGCCTATAACTGAAACATGAAACATGTAGTATGCGAAAGATTTCTTACCTATTAACGAAGTTCTTGTAGAATTCCTTTCAATGCTTTCCACAACCATATTTCCCTCAATTCTTTACAATCTCTCCAAATTCTTTTCATAGCTTCTCCATGACGTGCCAAAAGAGATCTGTATAGATAAAAACATTCAAAGGGATCAAAAAATATCACATATAAAAGAAAAATTAAATAAAACCCTCAGTCTAGCATACAATATATAAATGAATCAATAATCAGTTATAAACCATGTGAGTGATCAAGGAATCCCACTATAACATCGAAATAGATGCAATTAGGAAAGAACAATTACTTTTATTTAAAATATAAAAAAATGAAAAGAAGCTTACAACCTGGTGCCTTGATGTCACAAGCCTCTTCCAATGGTCTCCTTCCCTTCCCTTGATGACAAGCTCTTCAGACCCAAAACCAAAAACATGAGTTTACCAATCCAAATCCCTTTGTCTCTCATTGCTATGTTGAATTTACAGGAAGGATGAGGAGGTTCCTAGTTCCACTTCTCAAGGGATATGATCCTTAAGAAAATTAATTTAGTTTTGTTCAGGAAAACTGAGCAGGTGTGCAGGTTTGTTCAAGAAAACCGATCAAGTGCTCAAAAATGGTTTTTAATCAATGAAAACCAAAATTCCCTTTGTCCCTGGTATAATTTTACTTCAAGCTTCATAGGGGATTCACTTGAGACACTCCATCAGATGGCAAGATATCTAAATCGACAACCATGGTGACAAATTTAAGTGTAACAATCCCATGGCAAATTTTCCTGAGACAATCATGGAGGAAGAGGATGTGGTAGAAATTTTCCCTATCTCCCAGTGGCCTACCTATGTCGCACCGTGCAAAGCTTTAGTGAAGGTCCCGAAGGAACTAGACAAAGTGCGTGCATACATCAATATGCCATTGATCCCAGAGAATGTCCCTATGGAAGGTGATATGTTCGCCAAAGTGCCAATGCTGAAAATGGAGGACTGGGACCTTGCAAATCAAGGAAAATTTCCAGAGCTCACACCCCAAAGACAATTATACCAGGTTCCTTATGAGGTAGGAATTATGCACGTTGAGTCGAAGTGCTGGGTGTTGGGTCTACATAAAGAAAGGTTGTTGAAGTTGTTGCAGATTCCACACTTCAGGTGCAACCCTATCAACGATATATGTGTGTGGCAGCTTGGAACTAGACAAAGTGCGTGCATACATCAATATGCCATTGATCCCAGAGAATGTCCCTATGGAAGGTGATATGTTCGCCAAAGTGCCAATACTGAAAATGGAGGACTGGGACCTTGAAAATTAGGGAAAATTTCCAGAGCTCACACCCCAAAGATAATTATACCAAGTTCCTTATGAGGGAGGAATTGTGCTCATTGAGCCGAAGTGCTGAGTGTTGGGTCTACACAAAGAAAGGTTGTTGAATTTGTTTCAGCTTTTACACTTCGAGCGCAACCCGATCAACGATATATGTGTGTGGCAGCTTCTCACACTAGTTCATGAAAATTGTTTATGGCTCAAGTAGTAGATACCAATTTATGTCCTTCTAATCCATTGGATCACTAACTTGCGTGATCAAGGAGCATAGCCTATTGAAGAATTTGGAGGCAAAGGCGAGGAAAATAAGGTCACGGAGAAAATTAAGAATTCTTGTCAGGTCACGTGCCAAAGTCGTGGGTTTGTGGTAAGTGAGATTAATGACCCTGTTGTCCACTATGGCACCCTCATCATAGCATGAAAAAATATGAGGAAGTGGAGACTGAAGGAATTCCTAGCCTAAGCCATTGCGCTCATTGGGCAATGTGAGAAGGGCGTGCAACACAATTGGGCCCAGTAACTTTGCAAACAATTCCTGGAGAATGTGTGCGAGCTGCAAGAGAACGAGAAGAATTTTTACTATGGATGGTTGTTGCTCCTAATAGAACCCATTGGCTAGAAGATGCAAGAAGAGACACAATTTCCTGACATTGAGCCTGATATGTGTGAATACACATGGTACTCCACACTTTGGAACTCAAAAATCACCTCGCGAGTCACAGAAAATATTTTTTTTTGGGTTGTTTTCGACTCTGCGATGTTCCAAGAAATTCAGTCGAAACCGAGGTTGTCCCCAACCTTGTTTGAGCCATACAAGTTGATCACAAACTTTAAAATGACATTCTGTAAAATCCATATCCGCGCAAAGGGCATTGTTGAGGGAATCTCATATGATTTTTCGTATTTGGTTACCAAAGACAACTTAGTGCACATCACAATAGAGTGGCCGCCAACTTGGTTGGAGCCGTGCACCACAAAAATTGCATCCTCATCCATTCTGAAGACTCCAACTAATCCCAGAATAAGTATGCAAAAAATAGGTAAAGGCACTGGAGAAAAGGCCATGATGACCACAATCGGCAAGACCATTTATCTTGAGAAAGAGACAATGCCTGAAAAGAACGGTGTAGGTACCAAGGAGACCGAGGCTCAGACTACTGAGGAGCTAGTAGGGCAGAATGCCAAGGAGACCAAGCATTTCTCTCATGTCGTGGGAGGTCTATGAAAGAAGAGGAAGCATTCTAAACCAGCCATAGAAGAATACCTCACTCTAAAAGAGCACAAATTCAATAAAATTTCGAACACTGTGACCTCCATGATTGAAGATATGTGGACAGATTTGGAGGCGCAGTACAAATATGTGCTCGAAGGAGTACAGAGTGGAATTCAAGAGTTGAAGGTGCAGGCGAGCCTGATCCAAGCGAGCCTGGCCCAAGTGAGCCAGCATCAAGCGAGTGTGCCTACCACCAGCATAGCCGATCACTGCAATAATACCATTGAACATGGATAGCCGCCTCATTTAGATCACCACATAATCCATTCAAGTAGAGTCACTAACTCTGCACATGACTCTCTGAGCCTATGGAGAGATCAATGTTGATCTAGTTATGCTTCCCACAGGAAAGACCCACATGATCCATAACATGATTGTGGATGAGTTTTAGTATAGAAAGAACTTAGCCTACCATGTTGCCAGTGAGTCACAGTAGCAACCAGCAGAACTTTAGCACAAACAATAGACATCAGAAGAAGCGTGTGCATGACAGAAGCTCGGCATGCCACCTTGGAAGCTAAAATTGATCAAGTATGTAGTGATTTTCCAATGGTCCCTACCTCAATTGCACCTACAGAAAAATTTGAAGGGTTGGTCACTACGGTGAAGGAATTGTGTGATTAAGTGCAGACTTTCAAAGCAGATTTTGAGAAAAAACAATCGCAAACTTGCAGATGAAGCTGCAGCCAGAAACACCACTGGAGGTCAGAGCACAATGTGCTGCAGAAGTCAAGGTAGTGGTAGATAGTATATCAGTTGCAATCATAGAGTGTGGAAAATTTCTAGATGGGGCCATGGGTGTCTGGAATTTGGTTCAGAATGATCCAATGGTGCAGTAGTTTCACAACGAGTTGTGCATAAAGGAACAAAATTTCTCAAACATTAGGATGGCATCACCCATACTGGTGATCACACAGTACCTTGCCCACCTTCAAGAGGGCCAAGCGATCCAAACAGAGATCGAGGATCTACGTTTCCGCAAGCATCTTTTAGAAGTGCAGATGAAACCATGGGTTGAGGAGGCCCTACAGTTATCACAAACATTGGATGGCACACTAAAGAGCCTTCAACAGACCCAACGCAACATCGATCTCATAGCTAAAGGGCCAACAATTAAAAATTTGGTGAACGGAGCACAAGGAGATGTTGCACAGAGTGTTGAAGTGGTATTGCCACTTAAGACCTCTTTTTCCACATTGAAGGTGAAGATGAAGGAGCCCACCCCAAAGTGACTCGGGATGAGTCACAAATTTGGGTTGGGGGCCTTTTGGAACGCGGTCCCCTGGGGTCAATTTTGGTTATGTTTTGTATATATTTTTCTGTGCGCACTGCACGAAATAGTCAAAGGGGATTTGGGGTGGGTCAAAGTCCGTAATCAATGTAAATGGGTTTTACGGGAAAATATGTCTTTAACCATGGCTTGAGACCGTGGTATCTGCGCTCTAAGATTAGTATAAATAAAGATATATCTAGTCACGTACAAACATAGAGTATGTTTTGATGGTGAATGTTGTTGAACCCTTAATTAAACTGAGAGGGGCGGGGTGAATCAGTTTAATACATACATGGACTTTTAAAAATTTCTCTTAAAACTTATTTACACCTTCACTTCATGATCAACTTAATATGTGAACAATCTTTATTAGTGAGTAGCAAGTATCAAACAGATTTGATAATGTAACAACAGTCTTAATATGTGAGCAACAAGTATTAAGCAGATTAGATAAACCACATCAACACATAGACATCATGCACAGAGACACCAGATATAAGTGGAAACCCATAAAGGGAGAAAACCACATTTTATTATTGTTGTGATGCAAAGGCAAGCTCCAACTCCCTCTCACCACTGATTTTCTGTAGGCACCAACCTACAGGAGGCTCCAACCTCAATTCTTCAAGCTACAACTTGCAAGGAAGCTCCAACTCCCATCAATTTTCTGCAGGCACCAACCTACAGGAGGCTCCAACCTCAGTCAGCTACAACTGACATCTATCAAGCTACAACTTGATAGGGAAGCTCCAACTTCCTCACTCTTTCAAAAGAGAAAAAATTGTTGATTTACCTTGGATATCAGCTCTGTCTTGTTCCAATTGCTCTGCTATTCATCTATTCTCATATCTGCCCTGTATCATCTCTGCATCTTCTCAGATTCTCTATTAGCTTCTCCTTCTTCTCTTCTCAGCTCCTCTTTCTTCTCTGCTTCACTGCTTTATTTCTACATTCTTTTACTCACTCTTTCTCTCCCCTCTCACTCTCTCTTTGGCATTTCAAAATGATATTACTTATAGAATTTTTGATGACTGTTTGTTTTCTTCTAGGAATTCTAAATGAATGGTCATACCCCTTGGTCTTCTGCCTCCTCATTTCTTTATCCAACTCAATTTAAAAATCATAATAATATGTACACAATTTCATGCTACAGTGGGATTTTGTCTTTTCTTTAGGATACTTGCCTTTGCATCACAAACAATAAAAAATAATTACATCATTTACATTTACATTCTTAATTTCATATTTCAATATCACTGAGCTCCTCTTCTGAACTTTGACTTTACTAGATTTTGTCTTTTTCTACTATTGTTAAGAAACTGTTCTGCAACTTCTTTGTTTACTGTCATCTACACATTTCACCTGTTTACTGCACTTTTGAATATTTTCCAGATTCCTGTGCTTGAACACCTATCAAATTTGTTCCTGTGTGTCTCAACATGCTCTTTATATAACTTAATCATATCATATACTTCCTCTTTCTCCTTGAAGTATATATGGCTTGAATCATAGTTGTATCAATTCGCATCAAACGAAGCTCCATTTCCTTTAAGTTCCGCAGAGGTAGCAAACTCGAGCAGGTATGCATATAATACCGCCTCTAGAATTATAGACTTCTGGTATTGTTATTAAGCCCAAGGAATTAACTTTACCGTCGCCATATAATATTATAACCTGACAGTCCATCTCCGTGTATGTGTATTAGGCCCCGTTCACATATTTCATATTTCCTATCACGCCAATTAACCATATACAACTTGTTGGAATGTAATTCCAACTGCCCGAACGAGAGATCAATTCACAGGCGGCAGCACGGTGAACAGGCACAGGTTAAACAGCGCACAGGTTGATTGGAGATCGATGGAGTGCGGGGGGTTGAAGAGCGCGGAGGTTAACACGGAGGGTACCCCCCGTAGTTGACTGGCCGATCACACGTTGACCGCCGATCAACGGCTATGATGAACTGCGGGGCCTCACCCCATTTGATGTGTACGGAGAAATGGGAGCCCCCGTAAACACCACTTTGTGGTGGCTCCACCATGCACCACCAATATTAAACTTTGATCGACTCTTTTAACATACTCTCGAACCTTATATTAAGATTATAATACGTCGAAAACATTAATAAACCGATTCATTATATATGACTCCGCCCAGGCCCACGATACAACCAATCAAACGCGTGCGTCGTACCTTTGTTAACCCCCGGGCTCTTCCATTAAACTTCGTGCGAGTCCTGCGAACAATCACCGTCAGATGTCGGCCCACCAGATCAACGACTCCTGTCCATTTCGCTCCATGTCCTGGTACGATGTATAACGCGCGAAATTGCAAGTTAAACGGTGGCTTCCAATACCGCCTATGCCACGTGTCACGAAGTCTATGGAATCGCTGCGATTCTTCCAATACCGCCTTCCGTATAATTGTGGTGTGGAGAATACCACTTCCAGCCTTTACTGTTCACCAAACCACGTTTACTATTCACCGGTCATGGTTCCGCTTCCTCCAGGTTCCGTCTTCGTACTTTTACTCTGGTTTCCGTTCTCCAAAGATTTCAATTATATATATTTTTGTTACTATTATGGTTCCGCCTTTGACTTTGGTTTCGCCTCTGACTATGGTTCTGCTCCTATTCACGTTGGTTCTTTGGTGTATGCATATATATAAACCATATATATATAACGCACCTACCATATATACAATCTCCATGTCAATCGAATACAAGTGCTTTGTTAAAAAATGGCGATAATTTCAAACATAATTCAAACAGTGAATGCTAATTGATTCAAACGCCCGGAATGTTATGTGTAACGCCCGACTGTATAAAAGATTCTCTGAATTTATATATATGTACATATTCTTGGAATAACATCTGTGGCTCTACCTCTGCTGCTATGAAAACGGCTCTGTCTCCGTATTTGCTTCCTCTGCTTGTCTCCTTTGCTTCATTCATTTGCTTCTTTGCTTCCATTATCTGTCTTTGTCTCCTTGTAATTGTTCCTATCTCTACATCTGTTGCCTCCTTTGCCATCAATGACAACATTTCCAACAGTCTCCCCCTTTGGCATTGATGGCAATATATTTTCTCTGTAGCAATACATTTTCTCTGTTTGCCTGCTCTTTCTCCTGTTGCTTGCTCTTCCTCCCCCTTTGACATCAATGGCAAAGGGTTTCTTTTTTCCCTTTGACATCAATTTTTCTCTATTTGCCTGTAGCTTTCTCCTATTGCTTGCTCTTCCTCCTCTCTCTGCGTTATGTTTAGGCCCTCTTCTACTGACTTTGTACCATGCTGCTTCATAGTGATGTATAAGACTTGTTGTGAGAACACTTTGAGATGTATGATTGAATTCAGAAATTAAAATGTTGAGAGGCTTCAAATGATAATTCACTACTTGTCTTTTATGTTTCAGATTCTTAATATAATGTTTCAGATTCACTACTGATCCTTTTGCTCTGTAAGTGACCTTTTGATGCTTGAATAATGCAGATAATTTTAGGATAATAACTTGGTGTTCTTTTGCCTTAATCCTTTGGTCTTGAGGACCTGATTCATGTTTTTCTTGCTGGCTATTCTCCACCTGGAATGATATTTTCATTTTTTTCTCCCCCTGAAATTGTGCTTTCTCTTTATATCAAAGAGCAGCATCTGCAGATACTACCCCTATTTTATCTCTCAAATATTGAAATGGTTCTCTAGCAAGAGGTTTGGTAAATATATCAGCTGTCTGCTCTTTTGTTGGTACATATTCCATCTTTACTATCTTCTGAGCCACTTGTTCTCGGAGGAAATGATACTTGATTGGAATATGTTTAGTTTTTGAGTGAAGTACAGGATTTTTGGATATACTTATAGCACTTGTATTATCACATTTGATTGAAATAGGTTCATCAATTCTTACCTTCATGTCTTGAAGAGTTCGCTTCATCCACATGACTTGTGTACAACATGCTGCTGCTGCTATATATTTTGCTTCAGCTGTAGACAGAGAGATGGATGTTTGTTTCTTGCTTAACCATGCCACCAGGCTTTCTCCTAGATAGAAAGCACCTCCACTCGTACTTTTCCTGTCATCAACACAACTGGCCCAATCTGCATCTGTGTATCCTGATAAAGTGAATTTTTTGGTTTTAGGATACCAAAGTCCGTATTGTGCTGTTCCTTGTAGATATCTGAGTATTCTTTTTACTGCCAAAAGATGGTTTTGTTTAGGTGTTGCTTGATATCTTGCCACTAGTCCTACTGCTAGCATGATGTCTGGTCTTGATGCAGTAAGATACAATAGACTTCCAATCATGGATCTGTAGAGTTTTTGATCTATATCAGCAGACCCATTCTCAGCGCATAGCTTGCAGCCTATGGTCATGGGAGTTTACACAGGTTTGCATTCCTCCATTTTGAAGTTTTTCATCATTTCCTTTAAGTATTTTTCTTGTGAGATGAATGTACTTGTGCTCCTTTGCTGAATTTGAAGTCCTAAATAGAAACTGAGCTCTCCAATCATGGACATTTCAAACTCTGATTTCATCTCTTCTGCAAATCCTTTTGCTAGCTCATCTCTGTTGCTTCCAAACATAATGTCATCAACATATACAACAACAATTAGGAGTTAATTTTCATGGGATTTTATGTATAGATTGTTGTCTACTCCACCTCTTTTAAAACCCTATTTTTGCAAATATTTATCCAGTCTTGAGTACCAAGCACGAGGAGCCTGTTTCAGTCCATATAGGGCCTTTTTCAGTTTGCATACAGAGTCTTCTTTATCTGTCAATGAGAAACCTTTTGGTTGTTCCATGTACACTTCTTCTTCTATATCGCCATTAAGAAAAGTTGATTTTACATCCATTTGATATACCTTGAAATCTTGGTAGCATGCAAATGCCAGGAACATTCTGATAGCTTCCATTATGGCTACAGGGGAAAAATTTTCATCATAATCAAGTCCTTCTATTTGTGAGTATCCTTTGCAGACCAGCCTAGCTTTATTCCTGATTACTTGTCCTTGCTCATTCATTTTGTTTTTGAATACCCATTTTGAGCCTATGACATTTTTCTCAGCAGGTCTAGGAACTAGCTCCCAGGTATTTTTTTTCTCAATTTGGTCCAATTCTTCATTCATTGCATTTACCCAAGACTTGTCCTTGATGGCTTCTTCAAATTTCTTTGGTTCTATTTGTGACAACATGGCTATGTATACTTCTTATGTCTTTTCAGTTAGCTGCCTTCTTGTTTGCACTCCTACATTCTTGTCTCCTATGATTTGATCTTCTGGATGGTTCTTTTGAGTGTATCTTGAGGGGGTTTTTGAGTTCAGTCCAGCATCTTTTGATGTTTTTCTTGTTTCATCATCATTTTGATCTTCTTCTTCATTATTTTCTGATGTACTGCAGCAGTCTGTATCTCTAGCATTGTTTGGAAGTTCTTCATCAAATCTCACATCAATACTTTCAACTACCTTCCAAAGGGTCTTGTTGTAGCACCTGTACCCTTTGCTTTTGGAAGCATATCCTAGAAATATCCCTTCATCTGCTCTTGCATCAAATTTTCCAAGATTTTCATCATTATTCTTTATGTAACACTTGCTTCCAAAGATTCTAAAATGTTTTATTGAAGCTGGCTTTCCATGCCATAGTTCATAGGGAGTCTTGTCACTGCTTGGCCTTAAGTGAGCTTTATTAAGGATATGTACTGCTGTGTGCATTGCTTCTGCACAGAAGGTTTGAGCAATATTATTCTCTTGCATCATGGCTCTGGAAATTTGTTGAATAGATCTGTTTTGTCTCTCTGCTACTCCATTCTGCTGAGGTGTCCCTGCAATAGTAAATTGTTGTTTTATGCCATGTTCATTGCCTAGGTCTGCAAAGTCATAATCAATGAATTCACCTCCTCTGTCTGATCTGATGCATTTTAGCTTGCATCCTGTCTGATTTTCTACTAATGCTTTAAATGTTTTGAATTTGTTCAGAACTTCTGATTTATTCTTGAGAAAAGCAACCCATGTCATTCTGGAGAAATCATCTATTATCAGCATAAAGTAGGACTCTCCACTTGGTGTTTTAGTTCTTGCAGGTCCACATAGATCCATGTGCACAAGTTGCAGTGGTCTTCTTGTTGATAAATATTCTTTAGATTTAAAGGATGTGCGAGTTTGTTTCCCCAACTGACAAGATTTGCATATTGTGTTTGAGGGCCTTTTTATTTCTGGCATATCTCTGACAGCTTTCTTCTTGCTCAGTCTAATGATATGGTCAAAGCTGAGATGTCCCAATCTCCTATGCCATAACCATGACTCCTCGAGTTTTCTAAGATGGCAAGCTTCATCCTCGTCTTTCACTATGTACACATTACTCTCTGTTCGAACACCTTTGAGTAGAGTTTTTCCTGTTGTGCTTGATCTGACTTCACAATATTGTGCTCTAAAAAGAACTTCGCAGCCTTTGTCACACATCTGACTGACACTCAGTAAATTTGCTTTCAGCCCATCTACAAATAGTACATCCTGGGCCTTTCCTCTGCCATTATCTATGCTGACTGAGCCTTTTCCCTTCATTTTTCCTGTTTTATCATTGCCAAAAGTAACATTGCCAGACTTCTTTTCATCAAGAGTTATAAACTTGTTTTTGTCTCCTGTCATGTGTTTGGAGCAGCCACTGTCCAAATACCATTGACTCTTCAAATCTTGAGCAGTTAAAGCCAAGTCACATTTTTTCACCTTCTTTATCCACTGGAGGCCTCCTTTTGTTTGGTATCTTTTGTGAGGTGATGAATTATATCTTCTTAGAGAACACTTGGAAGGCATATGTCCAACTTGATTGCATATACAGCATTTGATCATAATTTTTGCAGAATTATGAGTATGAACAAAATTTATTTGATTCATAAACCTCCTTGAGGTGTTAAACATTAACCTTTGTCCATACTTTCTACATTCAAAGATTTTATGACCAAATTCATTACAATAAAAGCAGTAACCATAGAAGCTATTTGCATACCTGATGTAAGGTTATTTCTTCCATTTGTTTGTGTGAGGCAATCTCTTCAATACTTGCATCTTTTGCTGGTTTGAATTACTCCTCCTTGCATGAAAATATGCAGCAATGTGTCCTAGCTTATGGCAAACATAGCAAGTGGCATTCTTCATTGAAGGGAAGGATCTCCTTTGATGGTTTCCATATTCAAGGGTCTGAGTATTTATTACATTCTTTGCTACTAGTAATTTCCTCTGATTTCTTTCTTCCTTGTTGCAGATTTCTTCTGTTGTAGGAGTTGTTTGAGCTGCTTCATCTTCCTTCTTTGCTTTTATAAAAATAATCTCTCTGTCAACCTTTTCTTTTCCTTTACTTGATTCCTCTTCATAGCCTATTCCAGTCTTTATCATAGGGGATCTTTGAGCAACCAGGATTTCATTCAACTTACTAGAGCTTGTTGTTTGAGACGAGTTTACAGCCACATTTCTTTGAGCATTTTCTAGTTTCTTCCTGAGGCATACTACTTCTTCTTCCAGCTTCTCTTGTTCTCAGGTTTTGTCTTTGATTTTCTGAAGTAACATGTCTTCTATATTTTTGGCTTCTTCAAGCTCTACCTTCAGCTGCATGAGGACTTCTGAGTTTTGTTCTTCTCTTACATACTTGAGAAGAATTTCCTTTTGTTTTCTGCATTTCAGTTTAAGTCTGTCAATCTCTTCCAGAGCACTTCTTAGCTCCCCCTCAAGGTCGACTTCCCCTTCTTCTTCTTCATCTTCTAGCAAGATTCCTTCAAGTTCTTCTATGGCCATCAATAATAATTTGGAGGTTCCTTCTTCACTTGAGGGTTCATCTGAATCTTCAGATGTACTGCTGTCTTGTTGAGCATAGAAGGATTTTCTGCTGAACTTCTTTCCTTTCTGCCAGTTCTTTGATTTATTTCTCTCTAGCTCTTGAGGCTGATTCCTTACTTTCTTGTGAGGACACTTAGCAGCATAGTGTCCAACTCTTCCACAGTTAAAGCATTTGAAAGGAAGTTTACCTTTGTATCTTCCTGAGCCTCTATCCAATTTCTTGACAAACTTTGCCTCTTCTTCATCCGAGCATGAGAATATGTCTCCCTCTTATTCTTTCTTCTTTTTTCTTTTAAAAGTTGCTTCCCTTGCACTTGGCTTATTATGTGGGAGCCTCATTTCATAGGCTGTTAGATTTCCAAGTAGCTGGTTCATGGTCAAGGTCTCCCAATCAGTTGTTTCTTCTATTGCAGATACCTTTGGATTAAATCTGGATGGAAGAGATCTTAGAATTTTTTGTACAATTACACTTTCTGGTATTTTTTCTCCAAGAGCTTTCATATTGTTAATAATTTCTGCAGTTTTTAGGAAGAAACTGGCAATGTCTTCATCATAATTCATTCTTAAGTTCTCAAACTGGGCTCTATAGACTTGAAGTTTGGCAGCCTTCACTTTCTTGTCCCCCTCATGTATGTTCTCAAGAGTATCCCATATTTCTTTGGCAGAGTCTTTGTGCATTACTTTAATAAACTCCACTTCACACAATCCATTCAGGATGTCATTCATGGCTTTTGCATTAGCCACAAAAACTTGTTCTTTTTCTTTCTCTGTATTAGTTGCCTTTGGGGCATATCCTAATTCCACAGCAGCCCAGAATTCTATTCCTAGAGGCATTATGTATGTCCTCATTCTGATTTTCCAGAAAGCATAATTTTCACCAGTGAAGAAAGGGGCTTTGTTGGTTGAGTATCCTTCTTTACTAGTCATCTTGGGAACCTAGTATCTCCTTTCAGCTATTAGGCTGGTACTAAGGAACCCGCTCTGATACCAATTGTTGAACCCTTAATTAAACTGAGGGGGGGGGGGGTGAATCAGTTTAATACATACATGGACTTTTAAAACTTTCTCTTAAAACTTATTTACACCTTCACTTCATGATCAACTTAATATGTGAAAAATATTTATTAGTGAGCAGCAAGTATCAAACAGATTTGCTAATGTAACAACAGTCTTAATATGTGAGAAACAAGTATTAAGCAGATTAGATAAACCACATCAACACATATACATCATGCACAGAGACACCAGATATAAGTGGAAAACCATAAATGAAGAAAACCACATCTTATTATTGTTGTGATGCAAAGGCAAGCTCCAACTCCCTCTCACCACTTATTTTCTGTAGGCACCAACCTACAGGAGGCTCCTACCTCAATTCTACAAGCTACAACTTGCAAGGAAGCTCCAACTCCCATCAATTTTCTGCAGGCACCAACCTACAGGAGGCTCCAACCTCAGTCAGCTACAACTGACATCTATCAAGCTACAACTTGATAGGGAAGCTCCAACTTCCTCACTCTTTCAAAAGAGAAACAATTGCTGATTTACCTTGGATATCAGCTCTATCTTGTTCCAATTGCTCTGATATTCATCTATTCTCATATCTTCCCTGTATCATCTCTGCATCTTCTCATATTCTCTATTATCTTCTCCTTCTTCTCTGCTCAGCTCCTCTTTCTTCTCTGCTTCACTGCTTTATTTCTGCATTATTTTTACTCACTCTTTCTCTCCCTTCTCACTCTGTCTTTGGCATTTCAAAATGATATTACTTATAGAATTTTTTATGACTGTTTGTTTTCTTCTAGGAATTCGAAATGAATGGTCATACCCCTTGGTCTTCTGCCACCTCATTTCTTTATCCAACTCAATTTAAAAATCATAATAATATGTACACAATTTCATGCTACAGTGGGATTTTGTCTTTTCTTTAGGATACTTGCCTTTGCATCACAAACAATAAAAAATAATTACATCATTTACATTTACATTCTTAATTTCATATTTCAATATCACTCAGCTCCTCTTCTGAACTTTGACTTTACGGGATTTTGTCTTTTTCTACTGTTGTTAAGAAACTGTTCTGCATCTTCTTTGTTTACTGTCATCTGCACATTTCACCTGTTTACTGCACTTTTGAATATTTTCCAAATTCCTGTGCTTGAACACCTGTCAAATTTGTTCCTGTGTGTCTCAGCATGCTCTTGATATAACTTAATCATATCATATACTTCCTCTTTCTCCTTGAAGTATATATGGTTTGAATCATAGTTGTATCAATTCGCATCAAACGGAGCTCCATTCCCTTTAAGTTCCGCATGGGTAGCAAACTCGAGCAGGTATGCATATAATACCGCCTCTAGAATTATAGACTTCTGGTTTTGTTATTAAGCCCAAGGAATTAACTTTACCGTCGCCATATAATATTATAACCTGACAGTCCATCTCCGTGTATATGTATTAGGCCCCGTTCACATATTTCATATTTCATATCGCACCAATTAACCATATACAACTTGTTGGAATGTAATTCCAACTGCCAGAATGAGAGATCAATTCGCAAGCGGCAGCACGGTGAACAGGCGCAGGTTAAACAGTGCACAAGTTGATTGGAGATCGACGGAGTGCGGGGGGTTGAAGAGCGCGGAGGTTAACACGGAGGGTACCCCCCGTAGTTGACTGGCCGATCACATGTTGACCGCCGATCAACGGCTATGATGAACTGCGGGGCCTCACCCCATTTGATGTGTACGGAGAAATGGGAGCCCCCGTAAACACCACTTTGTGGTGGCTCCACCATGCACCACCGCCAGCGTGCCACCAATTCACCACCGCAGCGGGAAAATTCACCAATTCTTTGCTAACCACCGGACTCCTTTATTAACCTTCATGCGGGTTCAACAAGCGATCACCGTTAGATGTCGGCCCACCAGATCGACGGCTCCTGTCCATTTCGCTCTGTGTCCTGGTACGATAGTTAATGCGCGAAGGCGCACGTTAAACGTCGGTTTTGGAATGTCGGTCGAGGACACGTGTTGATCAATCAATGGAATCGCTGCTCCTCTGGGCAATACCACTTATGGTCGATAGGCAATGCGATGAAATCTACTTACGGCCTTTATTGTTCACGCTAAACCACTTCACAGTTCCTCTCGCAAGGTTCCATTCTCCACTCCAGGTTCTGATCCAACGCTTTTACTCCGAGTTCCGTTCTCCAAAGATTTCAATTATATCTATATATATATATATATATATATATATATATATATATATATATATATATTTGTTACTATTATGGTTCCGCCTTTGACTTTGGTTCCGCCTCTGACTATGGTTTCGCTCCTATTCACGCTGGTTCTTCGATGTATGCATATATATAAACCATATATATATAACGCACCTACCATATATACAATCTCCATGTCAATCGAATACAAGTGCTTTGTTAAAAAATGGCGATAATTTCAAACATAATTCAAACAGTGAATGCTAACTGATTCAAACACCCAGAATGTTATGTGTAACGCCCGACTGTATAAAGATTCTCTGAATTTATATATATATATGTACATATTCTTGGAATAACATCTGTGGCTCTGCCTCTGCCGCTTCTGTCACTCTGCCTCTGCCTCTACTGCTATGAAAACGGCTCTGTCTCCGTATTTTCTTCCTCTGCTTGTCTCCTTTGCTTCATTCATTTGCTTCTTTGCTTCCATTATATATCTTTGTCTCCTTGTAACTGTTCCTGTCTCTGCATCTGCTGCCTCATTTGCCATCAATGACAACATTTCCAACAAATGTTTTGTAAGGGTATGATCTAAGTCTGGGTTTTTGGGTAGAAAAGGCTCCTGATGGTTGTGTGTGTGGAGATCTTAGTCCTAGATGTGTGTGAACTCTGTTGGATGTGTGCGCAGAAGGGTAATTTGTATTGAAGGAATAAATGTATTGGAACTATTATATCTATTAATAATTGATACTATTTTGGTGAACTAGAAATTGTTATGCGATTATTGTTTAATTATCTGTTATTTTCTTTGGGATCAGAATTTGTTATGTGATGTGCTATATTTAATTTTTTTTATGATCAAATGCATCAGCGTGAATGATTGAAGTCTACTATGTGCAAAGAACTATGTTAGGAATAGATCTTATTAAAATACATTTGTTTACTGCGCATAAGTATATATTACATTCAGGGATAATCTACAAAGAGTTTATCTATTATTCTGTTGTTCAGTTGCTTCATGCATTTGCATATTATCTGTGATAAGTTCTGTTATAAGTCTGTTTTGGGCCACCACATCAAATTATTCATTAGGGTGCGGAAACTTAGTTCCAACACCCCCCCATACTGCTTCGGGTGAGACTTTGGTTTGCGTAAGAAAGTCATTGTTGAAAGGGCCAGTAGTTGGAGGGTTTGTTGGTTGCACAATAAATCCAAACTTGGGTCAGGACCCCTCAAGCCAACAAACACTTCGTAAAATTTGGAAAAATTCCTTACCATACAACCTAGCCTCATCGAACCCTCTTGAACTACACATTGGGAAATATCAAACCTCAAACCACAACCCTACCTCTTTTCACTATGTAATGCAGATTTCCTACCTTCCAGGAACTCCCCTTCAGCTCCAAAATTGCGCAATCCTTCTCTCTAGCCATACCTGAATTGTGAATTTCACAGTATCATACCTCAAGCCCAACACTTGAGCTCTTGATATGGATAATTTCACAATCACATGGCTTCTTATTTCGTTAAGAACTTTGTAGTGAGAAAAAATAGATCTCAAGCCCTCATCCTGGCTCCTTGAGCTCCCCAATTGCGCAATCCTTTTTCTCGGGCCAAGCCTAAACTACGAATTACATAGTATCAAGGCTCAATTGAGGAGATTGAGCCCTTGATTCCATAAATTGTGTAACACCTCTATCCAAGCATCTAGAGCCATGCATTGAGTAGTCTCAAGGTTGAAGACTTGAGCCTGAGTGCTTGAGTCCCTCAATTACAAAATAATTTAACCC
This sequence comes from Pinus albicaulis, assembly GCA_034641835.2. Lineage (NCBI taxonomy): Eukaryota > Viridiplantae > Streptophyta > Pinopsida > Pinales > Pinaceae > Pinus > Pinus albicaulis. The sequence goes on along the minus strand of CM076570.1, from coordinate 352,133,640 downwards.
TGGAAATCCTGAGTTGTGCATTGCATAGTATAATGTCTCAATCCCAGACCTTGGCCTCTATAACTAGGAAATCTATGAGTCAGACACTCAACCAGTCACTAGTTCTAGCCTGAAAAAGTGATTTCATTAAGCATCTTAGGCTAGGGGTTTATCATACTGATGTCGTATTGTCATGGGTGGATTTCAGTTACAGGTATTCTATTATGTCATGACAGGATGATGATGAAGGAGATGGAGAAGGATACCATGCTATAAGACACCTAAGGAGTTGAGCAGGCAAGATGATCATTAGGAAAGAAGACGAAGGAAAATTGGATTACAACAGAAGACCAAAGATCAGAACCACATGAAGACTCCATCTGATTCACAACCATTTAGAGGGAAAATATGAATAACAAAGAATATCTCTATTGAAGACAAAGTAATAATAAGGAGAACTTGGGACTTCCACATCATCATGTAGTCCATGTCATATATGTCATTTCTGATCATGAGTAACTATATGCCACATAATTTTTGTGGATTATGTAAATTTATATTAAAAAATTTATTGTAAAGTAGAAGTCCAAAGGACATGTAAAAAATATGAAGAGTCATGTAAAGTTTAAAAGTCATAGGAAGTAAAATAGTCATGAGGGTAGTCAAAGAGTCACAAAGAAGGTGAAGCATCACCTCCCCATTGGTTATATATACACCTTCCTTGCATGAGAAAGGGACTTTTCACCTTGGATCCTCCCACAAGGCATTAGAGAGACAAGCTAGTTCTTTTACAGAGAAAGTAGTGGATCCAACGCTCCACTATTGGAGTTACTGGTGTTCATTGCATGCATGTGTCTCATGAATTTAACTTAATATTTGAATCACATTCTTCATGCATGGATTATGAATATTTGTAAGACTGTTAAGTGAATTTTTATCATTCATGTTTGTTTTCACCTGTACTAAACTAGTTGAACTATTTTTGTGTGCTTATAATATTGAGAATGTGATGTAATGGTTGTTATTACTGCCACATCTTTGTGGAATATTTCGTTGGATGTTAAACAAATCTTATTTGTTTGTGTTGGTTGCAATGACCATCGCATCTTTGTGGAATATTACGTTGGATATTAGACGAATCCTTATTGTTTGTATGTGTCTCTATTAGGGTGGTACTATTACCTCTCTATTAGGGACTCACTTTTATTCCCCTCCATGGTAGAACTACCTTAACACACCTACAAATACAACTCGCCATGCACACTCACATGATTTTCAAAGGCACATATGCATTCCTCTCTCTTGGTGGCAGTTACATCCAAGGTAAAACTATAAGAAAATAGTAACTAGGCCACATTCTGTATGGGGATCCTATCCCAAATGATGTGAGGTCTAATTGGGACCACATATCAAGGAGACCCCCTCGGTTGACATATTTCTGGCACCCATGAACAAGTAAAAAAATAGGAATAAATATGTGTTTCTATGTTAGTTCATTCTTCGACACCTCATTGACACTTTTTTTACCACCAACTTCTTGTGAGCATCTATATACAAACTCACTATATTTTACAAGAAATGTAAAAAGTTAATTTAATATGTATCTCCACTAAAAATTTCTTATCTGTAATACCAACATAGATCCATCTTAATTCCAAATATGCCAAGTACTAAGAGGGATCTCCATCTTCATTCATTGTTGTGAAAACCTTTATCAAGTTTTTCTCTCTCAAAATGATTTTCATGTTCACGTATTTGATTTCTCTTAGTAATTATAGAATTAGAGTTAAGGTGGATCTATCATAATTAATAACTATCTAAGTGGACGATAAAATTACAAAACCTTTTTCTAAATGGCTATTTAGAGTAAACATATATTGAAACATAGTTATTAATATTGATGATTTTATATAAAAACATATAAGTATGCTCTACTGAAACCCTAACATTATTTTCTCGATATTCCTACTAGACTTGCAATGACATCCCTGAAGGGGGATTGTAATATTCCTAATTAGTTGACAGCTAATTAGAAATATTATTTTTTTCTAATTTTGTTTTTCTTAATTTCAATAGGTAAATAAAAGGATGAAGGGACCCATAAACCCAACAGTTAGAATAAAACCACTTTTCTAGAGTTAATTTGGACATTGTAGCTCTTGTGGGACCAAGAGGTCAAGGAGGCATCACAACAAGTGTGAAAGCCAAGGGGCCAAGTAGCAACGCAGTTAATGAGTGGAACCAAGGATGTGCAACAAGTGTGAAAGCCAAGGGGCCAAGTAGCAGCGTAGTTAATGAATGGTCCCAAGGATGTAAGGGTTTCACGAGAATAAGAAGGGGGTGAGGGAAGCCATGGAAATCATTCTTGCATATTCTGATTTTTTGGTCTTTACAAATTGAGCATGCTTGAGCTGTTTAGCAAACTCTGCAGTGTTTTTTAGCACATGGGTGTCTCCGAGCAGAGATCCCTACCTCATCCTCGGGGGACTTCAAGTGCCCTCTCAGGAGAGGAGTTTTATTTTTAGACGAGAGCAGATTTAGTATCTTGACATCAAACCACATGCAGTCCCTCCTATAGCACTGCAGTCAACCAGTGATTTATGCAGTTCAGCAGCAGAGGCGTTCTGGAGAGGGATAAATTCCAAGACATTTATGCTTGGAATCTAGTGAGGGGATCAACCCTTAACTATTTGAGCTTCGGGGGGGTATTTTTAGCCAGTTTATACATAATTTTAGTCCATAGCTCTACATACCCAGCAGTTGTGTGTTTTGAAGCCCAAGAGAGCCAATTTTCCAAGTAAAAAATAGGACAAACCCTTTCTGTTTTTTTCTGGAATTTTGAGTAGAATCTGTAGTTAAAATCCTGGAATTTTCTTAGCAGCATAACAAATCATTTACATAGTGCCTACTCAGCCAACGATTAAAGGAGCTAGGGGAAAAATGGTGATATTTTGAAGGTTGGAATTAGAGGAAACCCTTTTTGGGTTTTTTCTAGGTTTTGGGCAAGGATCAACATCCCAAATTCCTAAAATTTTATAAGCACAAGAGCTAGGCCAACCAGGATTCTAAAGTTAGCCATCAACAGCATTTCCAACAAGGCAATGCAAAGGGAGAGTCCACGGGAGCAACAGTAGAGCAATTTTTTGGGTAGGATATTCTGAGGGTCGTTCCAACCAACTTAGCCGACTAGAGTGCTATATTTTTTAGCATTGTTGTACTTATTTTTCATCTACATTATTTTAATAAAATGGCTCATCGGTTCTGGCTCTTTTCATGGTGTTTTTAATTTTTTTTCCATACTGTTGTAGATTTAGTCTTTGTATGCTTTATATTTCTCTCATTTTCCTATTTGGAATATTACAGTGGTATCAGAGCTCATAGACTTGGCTCAACCTATGGAGAAACAAGTCTATGACATCCAAATATAGAAAAAACATTATGGACCGGACAAGGAGGTAAAAAAATATTTAGATCACATCTGGTGAATGGGATTGCATTCTAGTGGAGGAGGATAAAGGTAAACCTCCAATTGTTGAAGGAGATGATGGGAAGGATTTTGGAAATATCCTCCTCAAATTAGTGCAAGAGCTATCCGGAGAAATTAAATAAGTGAGAGCAGACAGAGGGAAATTCCATGGGGGTTCCAAAATGTAGAAGGATCAGGGACTTCTCACCATTGGGCAAAGCAACCATTGGTGCCACAGACATCACAACCTACCACCATGCCCACTTTCTTAGAAGTGGAAACTGGAGTAGGAGGACCTCAGGAGCAGGAGGATCTGGGTGATTATTTCATGGAGTACCAACCTCATACCCAAGATTTTAGAGATCATATGACTTTCTAGGAATTTTTCCAGATTAAGGATAACCAAATAACTCGCAACTATAATAGAGGAGGAGGGCACACGTAGGGAAATTACCTGCAACGTACCATGGGTAGACATTTTTTTCCTACTTTTGATGGGTCTTCCAAGAGTACGAGAAAGGCTTAGGAGGAGATAGTTAAGAATTCACACACTAGTGATACACCACCCATTGATGAGGTACCCATTGATGGGTATATGGGGTTGTGACTGAGTTCTATTTTGATAGAAACACATCACAGGTTGATGAGGTGCTTAGAGACAACTCCACCATTGTGGAGGTGCCGATAGTTATATATGTCTCCAGGTCCATGACAGAATTGTTAGATGCCAATCACATGCAACTGGCTAGTGAGCATGTCTTGTGTGCTGGAGTGTCTATGGAGGAGGGAGTGCAACCATAGTTTGGGCTAGCCCTTGAGGAAGCACCATGATATACCTAGGTATTGGACGATGGTCAGACACAGCAGTTCCATCATCTTGAGGTCGTCCTTCTAGCTTTTAAATTGAATTCAACATCAATACGAGAGGCTATGTTGTTGCAGAATGAAGAACTGGAGGGCATGAGAGTGGTTTTTGTTGAGTCAGCGGCCAAGTTGGCCCAAACAGGGAATATTTGGATTCCTTAATAGTACATCTAGAGATCCCAAGGGATTGTTAGAGCAGTCCCCTTCAGGTGTAATATTTTGAAATGGGAAAAGCAGGAATATAACACATAATGTTGGAAATAGCAGTGTAGATCAATGCATACAAGTGAGAGACCAATATGGAGCTACTTTATTTATGAAACAACAGCAAACATGTATAATATAATGGGACACAAAGCGTATAACAAGATACAACAATCCTCCAATAGACAAAACCCTCAAGAATGAGGTGCTGCTACTATATCAAAATGTCGGAAGACTGCTACAACACAGTCATAGGTGCACTGATACAAAAAATGAATACAAAAAATATGGATGGCTGTTATATGCCTCAAAAGATACAACAAATGTAGATCTAGTCTCTATACAACCTCCAACAAATAACCCAAGAGGGTTTTCAGATATACACCAATATATAAGAAATGAATCAAAGCCCTAGGGCTGAAGATTCACTGCAACAATAAAACTGGAAAGATGTGGCTGATCTAATATGCCAAAGAGTGTAGCCTCATCCAATGGATCCTCTATATGAAAGGCTAATCCCTTCACTAGAAAACCTCCTCCCCAAAGGGTGTACTAAAACCACCCCTACAACTCCTCTCTAAAATAACATAGTCCAAGACAGAAATTGCGTTGTAGGGGGAAATGATCAAGTGGCCTAATTCCAAATGTTGCAATAAGGCTCAAGGGCCTTCCTCACCAGCCTCCCAATGGAAGGAAACCTTCCTCCACTGAAAAACAGATCATAAAATACCCAACTGTATTCTCCACTACTACACCCTACAACTCAGCATATTTCTCAATAGAAATTGTGTTGTACCACAAGACTAAATCTTTATCCTAATGCCTAAATGTGTAAAGATAGTGTAATACTCTTCCTTTGAGAATCCTCAAGGATAGAGGTGGGATTCTCACTCAGGAACACCTTGTGCTAAACAACATTGCAATATTAGCTAAAAAGCTGAAGAGAGCAACAAGTATAAACAGGCCATAAATCCAAATATCAAATACATAAACATGAATGAACTATGGCTGCCACCCTATTCCTTATATAAGTGGTGATATTCCTCACCCTTGGCCCCACTCATTAAAGGCACTACTTCCATGCATGGAGTCTCCACCCAAAACCGCGTTGTCCCATAATGAATGCCACGCCTCCATGACAACATTGTTGATTTGGTCAAAGTTGACCCAGTCTATGTGTTTCAGCCCCTTTTCACACATAAGGGTGCTTCATTAAGCTGCTAAGATGTCCTCCTCTCACATTAGCAGTGATTTTATTCCTATTAAGTAGATTTATGGGTCTCCATACCCTCTTATTCAAGAAACAAAGAGGCAAAATAAAAAATTAATATTCCAACTATCTCATGGCTAATTGGGAATATTACAGTCCTCCCCTCCCAAATGTTGCTTTTCCTCGAGCAACTGAAAAGGTGAGTGTTGCAACTCTTCTCCTCCTCCATTGGTGACACCTCCATATGATAAACTCTCCCCATAAGCCAAGTGTCTCCCAATCCATCCCTCTATGACATGCTCCTCACAAGTTCTCATGAGATGCAAATGACTCATCCCATAAGGAAGCAAAATTTCTAATGCAACAATCATGGTTTGCCCAATGGTCTCCTTGAAACATGGAGAATCTCTTTCCTAAAGGGTGCATCCACTCCTTCCATCCTCCCTCCAATCATTCCCATAAAAAGAATAAGGACATAATCAAAGTATGGGATCAAAACCAATGATGCATACAAAGCCATATGAAAAAATGGAGGTGGATCATAGCCACACATTTGGAACCAGTGCAGTATATCTCCTTACTGCATCAAATAGTGATATGGAAAGTGGTTTCCCCGCCACTTACTTTCTGCCATAGTCTTCTCATATGCTTTGAGAAGGTGAAAAATGTTTGGTGCCTTTTCAATGCACCCTGAATGATATATCATCTCCCTATATCCTCCTAGGGAGTGGCCATGCTCAACAATGTTTATGGCCCCAAGTTTGCCATGAGGTTTATAAGGAAGAATGCTCCCTCTTGGAGAAAGGGCCTACACACATATGGTAAAGGAATGCAAATAATCATCAAGCAAATCATTATGCACATAAACATGACCCCTACCATAAACCTTGCTCATAGGGAGTGGTCCATAGATATATCCCCTCTCATTCCCTAAGAGGAAAGAGGTGGTTGTGATAACTGCTTCATAGAGTTATGTATCTCCTACATCTCCACATGATCCATGCATCTCCTCAAATGCTGATATATCTCCTCTTCAAAGTCTTCCCAAGTATATCCCTCCATGATGGTATGGTATGCTCACATGGAATAAGTATGGCTGAAGACAAAATCTTCATGTGTTGCATGTAGAAAATTCTCCTTGAGCTTGGATGCTCTAGATAAGAAGATCCTACCATGATAGTAGATGACCTCATCTCTGACTAAATATCCCTCCTCTTGTAGATGGTCATCAAGTATCATGCAAGTAAAAATATCCTTGGAATAATCCACCAACAACTGGGATTTCCAAAAAGGATCTACCCTCCAAAGCGACAACGCTGATGATCTATCATAAAAAGCATCTATCATGTGATTTTTCCCTTATTTTACATCTCCTATGCCAAAGTCACATACTAGAAGGTTGTTCTCCTCCCTCTACTACTCCTCTTGAAGCTGCCCATGCTCAAGTAAAGGTTGAAGCTTTTGGAGGTTAGTCTTCGATGGGAAGCTATCACCTATCCAAAACTTCTTGAGTTTGACCAAAGTATGCATGAGTGGAACCCATCCTCTGCCATGTGTGGAATATTTCTCCCCAAGTGATAACGTCTTTTGAGCCTCAAAAGTCAACGAATAGTCTCCTTGCACCATGATGTTGTCATCGTCCATCCCTGTAGAATCCTCTCTTAGCGCAAGATATGGTGTGAGAGTGGGCAATGATGATGTTGGGAAAATGTCTCCCTCCTCCTTGAGTCTACCCAAGAATCTCTGTGTTGTAACATGACTTCCCAATGCTCCCACTCCTCCTGGATCTATGAGTGGTGCAACATGTTGTGGGAAATCCCTTATCAACTTCTGATCAGGTGGCCTCCGAGGTTTTTTTCCACATAATAGTGATGTCTCATGGACCAAAGTCATATGCATAACAAATGGGACTATTACATCCCTGATCCACTGCACAAATCCAACCTTGTTTTTTTTGTGGAAGTGTTCTAATACTTTGGTACTACTCTCAATGATGCAAGAGTCCCTCCAATTGGAGCCAATGCTACCTTCTCACCTTCTGGTGGTGGTGATTCGTCTTCTGCTATTCTAGCGATGTGACCTCTTTTCGGGTTTTCTTCTTATTCATCATTATTTGAAAATACCTCTATATAGTGTGCCTTTCCTATTGCACATCTATGTCTGGGTTCCCATGATTCTTCGCATGTGAAGAAAAGCTTCCTTCACCTCAAGTCGCTTTAGACATCATCACTAAGAAGTACTTTACTTTGGCTCTCCTTCGAAAGAGGAGACTTCTCATCTTTTCCTTTGGATGGAAAAGTGGGATTTTTCTCAAATGTTTCATTTGTGTTTGGCAAGGCATCTTGTAGATATCTATCCCTTTTAATGGAATCTTGAAGGGTAGTGGGTTTGGTAGATAAAAACAACCCATTAAGAGGTTCTACTATCCCATCAATAAACATGTAGAACCTCCTTGCTGCAAATAAATCATGAACCATAACAAAAAGTTTTAAAAATTCATAAATATAACTTTCTGGATTACCTGATTGTTTGAGCTTTTCTAGCCCCATGAAAGGTGCCTTTGGATCTCTTCGATCAAACCTCCCCACCAACCTCCTTGTGAACTCTGAATATGTAGTCACATTGGCATGAACCAATGTAGACAAGCCATGAAACCACCAACCATGTGCCTCACCCACAAGGTGTAGCGCTGCTATCTTGATGGCCTCCATCTCTGGTACTTTGTTCAGCTCGAAGTAGATGTCTATATTTTCTACCCATGATTTGGCAGTGCATTTAGATGACCCACAAAATTTGGGTAAGAAAAATCTGCCCATAGTTCAGTGTAGATCATGATTCTGTATGAATCCTCCACCTCTGTTATGATGCCTAGGTCTCCTCTTGTCCTTCATCTGAAAAATTCTTGAAAAATCAAGTGATCCTTGAATCTATGATATTGAGACTCATACTCCATGAAATAGTCTTCAAGATTTTCTTTTTATTGAAACCCTTCATTTCCCACTACTAAGAATGTAGGCATTGTAGATTGTTGGGAAACTTGTTGTTGCTTCACTGGTTGATCACTCCAGTGAAGAGAAATGTCGGAGCCTTCACCATGTAGAAACCCTTTAGGGGATTCCTTATGTCTGTACATTCACATCTCCTTTATTTATCTATAAATGTCTTGCACAGTTCGAAGAAGCAGTTTTGGATACTCCTTTCCTCATCTTCTCCTGATAAAGGGGTTTTACCCTTGTCTTCCTTATCATTTGTATAATCAAGCTTCTAGTTTCTTCTTGTGAGATACCTCTTCTCTCTATCTGTGAGAGGATCTCCTTCTTCTGATGACATATTGGCTTAAGATGCATAGGCTAAGCCAAGATTATACTCTGATACCACTCTAATATTCCCAAATGGGAAAAGCAGGAATATAGCACATAATGCTAGAAATAACAGTCTAGATCAATGCATAAAAGTGAGAGACCAATATGGAGTTAATTTATTTATTAAATAGTAGAAAACATGTATAATATAATGGGCCACAAAGTGTATAACAAGATACAACAAGCCTCCAATAGACAAAACCCTCAAGAATGAGGTGTTGCTACTATTTCAAAATGCCAGAAAACTGCTACAACGCAGTCATAGGTGCACTGCTACAAAAAATGAATACACAAAAGATAGATGATTGTTATATGCCTCAAAATATACAAAAAAATGTAGATCTAGGCTCTATACAACCTCCAACAAATAACCTAAGACGGTTTTCATAAATACACCAATATAAAATAAATGAATCAAATCGCTAGTGCTGAAGATTCACTGCAACAATAAAACTTGAAATATGTGGCTGATATGATATGCCAAAGAATGTATCCTCCTCCAATGGATCCTCTAGATGAAAGGTTGATCCCTTCACTAGAAAACCTCTTCCCCAAATGGTGCACTGAAACCACCCGTGCAACTCCTCCCTAAAATAATGCAATCCAAGACAGAAACTACATTGTAGGGGAAAATGATCAAGTGGCCTAATGCCAAATGCTACAATAAGGCTCAAGGGCCTTCCTCACCAGCCTCCCAATGGAAAGAAACCTTCCTCCACTGAAAAACAGATTAGAAATGTATTCTCCACTGCTACACCCTGCAACTCAACACATTTCTCAATAGGAACTGCATTGTACCACAAGAATAAAGCTTTGGCCTAATGCCTGAATGTGGAATGATAGTGAAATAATTTTCTTTTGAGGCTCCTCAAGGATAGAGATGTGATTCCTTCTTGGGAACACCCCGTGCTAAACAACACTGTAATCTTAGCTAAACAACTGAAGATAGCAACAAGTCTAAACATACCATAAATCCAAATATCAAATACATAAACTTGAATGAACTATGGTTGCCATCCTCTTCCTTATATAAGTGGCAAGATTCCTCACCCTTGGCCCCACCCATTAAAGGCACTACTTCCATGCATGGAGTCTCCACCCAAAACTGCAATGTCCCATAATGAATGCCACTCCTCCATAGCAACGTTGTTGATTTGGTAAAAGTTGACCTAGTCTATGTGTTTTATCCCCTTTTCACACATAAGGGTGCTTTATTAAGCTACTAAGATGTCCTCCTTTCACATTAGTAGTGATTTTATTCGTATTAAGGAGATTTATGGGTTTCCATACCCTCTTATTCAGCAAACAAAGAAGCAAAATAAAAAATTAATATTCCAACTAGCTCATGGCTAATCAGGAATATTACATCAAGCATACATAGACGGGGCTAGCAGCACTTTTGGGTCACCTCTTCCCATTGGAAATAGAAATATTGAGCCACCTATTCAAATCTTGTATGTTGACCAGGATGGTGAGATGAGGTGACATGACTTGCGCAGGGTGTGGCACTCGCAAGAGGAAGGGATTGTTCTATGTGTGGGGATCCTTGCATTCGATTCCTCTATCGAGGTTGGATGGCGAGAGGTTATTGAGTTGGTACTCTATGGAGAAGGCTAGGTAAATAAATACATCCATGGCCATATTTTAGTAGATTTCATGGATTACTAGAGGGACACGAGGGCTATATTACTGTTGGGATCCAGGTGGTATTTTCCATCACATCTTAGAGTCCATAGGTGATGGTTGTCGTTGCGCGATGGGTTTGATGTTTGGCGCACACACATTTTCAGATCTCTATCATAGCCCTAGACATCCCTAGTGATAGGATGGTTCGAGAGGAGGGTACACCCTTTTCAGGAGCTATCACAGCATATCAATTGTGCAGGGAGTCATAGTGTGATTAGCTTACTTTGGCAGGATCAAGTCGAAGGAGGTGGCATCAGCAGGCCACTAGATAGGGAAGTACGTAGAGACGATGCTCTCTCATGGGTATATGGTACACTTGATCCACAGAGGATAGGAGAAGTGATGTCATCGTCATTGGCATGTGAGGATTTGGGCCACTCTGATCCCTTAGAGAATATGGGAAGATTTAGCCCACCTCAAGGGGGGTTTACTAGCAGAGTGGTGGATATTTTGGCTCATGCAGGATACTATATGTTACAAGGTGGTATAGTATTAGGCACTGATACGCAGGACTACACAGAGTCATGTCATAGAGTCTATTGTTATGTAAATGGATTCAAACTGATGCGTACAAACCCGATGTTAGACCATAACATCTAGGGGTGTGCAGGGCTATGCAGCGAGGAGCGGTGGTCTGCAGAGGAGCATGGATATGCATGGGGGTGTATTGTAGTATGTTAGACTATGTTGTGGAGTAGGAGTGCCTCACATCGCATTGGGTACATGTGAGGAGTGACAAGTACAGTGAAACAAGAGGGATACATGACGGTACATGACAGTATAGTCATAACTAGCGATATATGGCGGTGTACAGGGGCAGGTTGTAGCACACAGTGGCACAATAAGGAGTGCAAAGACACTTGGTGGTATGGAGTGACCCATGATATGATGCAGCAGGCACTTGGAGCATTGCCTCCGAGGGGACTTATGGATAGGGGCATTAGGTGTACCCTGGGATGCATCTCACCTAGGATTGATGAGGATATTGTTGAGCATATGGACACAACACGTTTAGTAGAGATAGGGCGATGAGAGTGTTATCAGCAGATGCGAGGCAAAGGGAGTGTTGTCTGAAGGATAACTCTTGAGAATTCAAGTATACTATTGATCACACCCTTTGGGACATACCCACACCTCATCCTCCAGCGTCGCTTTTAGACGTGAAGTCTTTCGTTGTTTCCCCTTAACTCTCTCCAATCAGGTAGTGGGGCATGGGAGGCTCACCCTAGGTAGTCAGACGAGATACCATGTGTCATGATCGAGAAGGAGACTCTCTAATTGAGACACTTGGTAGGTTCAAGTGTTGACAGATACCGACTTAGGGATGGCGTGATTGATTTCCAAGGTTGAATATTTTCCACCCCTAGGATTGCATTTGAGGGACGGTGGATGATAGACTTCATCTACATGAGAGTACCCAAACTCCGAACAGTGTCCTGATGTGTCAATAGGAGTTAGGACAATGAATTTTACTATAAGGTTTGGCAGGATTAGGGCAAGTATGCATGTGTGGGGAATACCCTTGATACTTGGAGTCCACCCAGGAGATACATACAGGGATTAGAGCTGAGGTTCGGATGCATTCTAGTAGGTAGCAGCACTACCCAATGACATCCCAAGAGGAGTTGGATTTGGGAGCTCCTAGTATGGTTGGGAGATCCAGGGATCTGTTGGGAAGGTGGATCACTCCACTTTGTGATGAGAAGGGACAGAGCAGACGATGATCCAGTCCAATTTAGGTTTGACACGTGGGGGAGAATTGATATTTCCAGTACATGGCCAGGCAAACTGATCATATTGTTGCTTAGGGTCATGATCGGTAGTGGACGGGTATATATCAGCATCATGGGGATGCTCGGGCAGGATGAGATTGGCATACACATATTTTTTGCCACAAGGCCCTAGGAGAAAGGGATACAGTCTACACCTAATTTGGATTATCTCATAATCAAAGTGGCACAACGTCAACATGGTGGCACCTCTACGAGACTAGCAGGAGACCCGAGCATTATAGCTCTACACATTTTGATAACCTTTTGGAGTGAGCTTCATACTACATGGGGGGATCATGTAGATATTCCATTGGGCTTTAGCGAGTCACTGATGGAGTGGTGGACTTCATTAGCATTGCAGGTTGCTCGGTGGGATGATAGTAGGAGGAGCTCATGTGAGCGAGACGCCACCTCTATAGGGATTAGGTGGTATGTTCGATGGTTTACTCTTGGAGTGCGCAGGATCGACTACTTGGCAGGGATACTACATGAGGAGTTGGGCATAATGCCAAATTATCATGATTCCCTACTCACTAATGAAGACCAGAGGGCTTCTACTACTTGTTCGTGGCAATATGGTGAGCGGAGCAGGTCGAGCTTCATGTTGGACAAGATGACTTGGGATACTAGCAGTGAGGGATCCCTTCATATTAGATCGATTCAGAGGACAAGGAAGATTCATTGACACATTTAGGACCCAGGTGTTAGGGTCCCGTGATTTGGCAGATTGGCAGACCAAATGATAGGGTAACATAGAACCATTCTTTGGAGTCCTAAGACCTATCCTTTGTGGACTCAAAGAGGGATCTCTCTATTGGGTGCAAAGGATGTGTTCTTTTTTCTCTAGGGTTTTGATTTTAGGCTAGTTGTTAAGTGTAGGGTTTTTTTATTGTTTTGGTTGGGTAAGATGGTCAAGTGGAATAGGTAGAGTGAGAGTTTGTCAAAGCCATTGGGCTATGTAGTCAATGAAAGTCATGAATGTCTCAATGATGAAACAGAGTGTGTTGCAGGGCCAATTTAGCAAGGTTAATGGATCCTTAAGGTGATGTATGAGGTGGAGTGAACATTGAGTTTGGGAAAGACTAGGAGGTCTTAAATACGTACATTAAAAGCTACAACTCATGAGGTAGGGAAAACCATTAAGCTCAATGAACAATACTTAAACTGATAAATATCCAAGATAAGCATTCCAGTGAAACATAGAAAGCATAAGAGCTTCTAACTTTAGTAAATTCACCTTCAAAATTTGGGAAAACATATAAGATAACACAAATAACTCAATATATGAAGAGGGAACTCCTAAACATCATATCTCAAGCTATTTATAACTATGAAATAAGTTGGTAGGCATGGACAAAGGGCAAGATCGAATGAAACCTCTTTGACTAAACCTAGCAAACAATATTCCAAATAAAGGTTTCAAGATAGAGTTTTGAAATCTTCAAAGAAGTAGGGCATACCGTGAACCATACTTGTAAACTAGCATACTAACCATACATGAAAAAAAAACAAGTTTTGGTGGACCTAAGGAGCAATCAAGAATTCCTTAAGATGACCAAATAGAGGAAAACATCAAAGCTATAACAAACAGGAGGACTGAGGTGCCTCAAAGAGCATGTCTCAACCTATACTTTTCTTATTTATAGCAACCAAGAAGGATGAAACATAATGAGAACAAGAAAACATAAACAAGTTAAGAAGACATCACCATTCACCAAGCTAAGGAATCCTGCAAACAAGCTTCTCCATCATCAAATCAAGCAAGCCATTCATCAACTTCACAAAACCAATTTCTTCTCCAAGCTCATAGAAACCATGTATTTCTCTCCAAGTTCATCAAAATCCAACCAAATACATAGGGGCCTCATGCTCTATTTATGGAGAAAATGAGGGCTAAAACCCTAAATGTGGTAGGAAAATGTCAAATATAATCATCAATGTCATTTATGGCCAAGAGACCATGCAAGGACCAACGCACATAATATCCTAAGAAATAAATGCCAAAATAACTATTTGCACCTAATTCTAGAGTAATTTTCTTCAAAAAAACACAAAAATATCTATTTGCAATAAATAAGTGTGTTTTGTTGACTTTTGGTCCAAAACACGCTAGGCAGCCTCTGTGTGTAGCACCACTTTAGTAGAAAATAGGATCTCTTGTAGCTGAGTTTTGGACCCCTTCTCGACACTAGATTTGGCTCCGTGATGGCTCATTCGAAAGCTTGATGAGTCAAATTTCCAGAAATTTTTGATTTGTGGTGAGTGGATGCCATTTACCTGTTCAAAAATCAATTTCTCAGACACTACTCTGTGCACAGTGCCTGGTCTGAAAAGGAGGTAGAAAGGTCAAATTTTGGATGTTTTTTGACCTTTTGGGGGGTCAAAAATGCTCCAAATGATCTGAAAATTGGTGAGAAAACTATTGGTGATGTGCGGAATCCAAAGATGAAAACTATGTGAGCTGAGGATGCACCAATTTTGTGTGTAGCGCCTAGGGTGTTGTGCACAAAGGGGTCAAAATTTGAAAAAGACAAAAATTTGTTCAAATTGCCTCAAAATTGGTGGAGAGGTCCCTCAAGGGTACTTGGACACCTGTTGAGAAGCCTCAGCCAAAAATCCAAGGCTATCATGAAATTTTTCCCTTTTTAGGTTTCTAGCTCCATGAGGGCCTCCTTCAGTTTGGCACAAGCAAGCATGTTTTTCCTTGCATAATGCTAGGTCATTTTCTTTTGTAGAGAAAGGCCTCTCTTTACCTCCTTGAAATGCTTATGTTATTATTTGTAATAGTGAATGACACGTTGTGCCATCTCAAACTCTCTTTCACACTCCCTAAGCTGTGCATCTTTGTCCAAGAGAAGCAATCTAGTGGTCATCTCCTTGTCCTCATTGTCACTGTTTAGATCAATGAATTGAGGCTCTTGAGAAGTATTCTTGATCCTTTTGCTTCTCCTTACCTTTACCTATTGCTCACCTTTGTCCATATTTTCCTTGCCTTTGTCCTTATGCTTGACAGTTGGAGGAGAGATGGCCCTTTGCCTTTTTGAGGCAGCAAACACATCTTTTTTTACTCTGTGGTAGGTGCATGTGAGAGGAGTGATGAGGGTTTGGGAGGTGCCATCATTGCCTTGATCTTTGGTGATGTCACAAGCCTTTTTATATTTGCTATGGCTTTCATGAGTTACCTCTTGCTCCATTTGTTTACTATTTTTTTGACCTTCAACATCCCTGTCATCTCTATTTTCCTCACTGTTTTCTATACTGTCATGTTGGCTTTCAAACTAATAACTACCCTCCTCACTTGCCTCATTTTGGCTCTTTCCTTCACTAAGGTCATCTTCTTGTTCATTTCCTTCCT
Source organism: Pinus albicaulis (assembly GCA_034641835.2). Classification (NCBI taxonomy): domain Eukaryota; kingdom Viridiplantae; phylum Streptophyta; class Pinopsida; order Pinales; family Pinaceae; genus Pinus; species Pinus albicaulis. Next base: position 352,117,742 of record CM076570.1, on the reverse strand, counting down.
CTTCACTTTGAGTTTCTTGGTCATTTAGAGACTTATTTGTCTCATGACAGTCATGACATTTGTCATGATTGTCATGACTATTCCCTTTCTTATCACTGACTGTCTCATTTGTGATATTGCCTTGGTCAATGCCTTCATCTTCAAACTCTGTTTCAGCTGCATCACTTGTTTTTGATCTTTTATTCCCTTATCATTTCCTTATGTTTTTTCAAGATCATTATCTTCATTCATTTCATCATTGTTTGCACTATCATTGTGCTCACTGTCATGTTCCTACATATTTATCTCTTGGTTGTCTTGTGCACTCTCTTTCTTACTGTTATCCTCATTATTTTCTTCATAATCCTCTTGTTCTTCATCGTGTTCATCAGTAGTACCCATTTCTGCACTTTGGAGTGATTCCTTTGTATCCTCACTATCACTGTCTTGCTCTAATTGATCATTGTTTTCCTTTTTTTGCCTGCCATTTTCATCACTCTCCTCCATGTCATCATTATCCTACTCCTCTTCATTAGACTTTGTTTCTGCCCCACTGTTTGCATCATTTCCTCTTTTTGACTATTAGCATCATGTTCATCATGACTGTGGCTCACTGTTTTGGGCATTTTTGAACAAATGTTTTTCAGCTTGGTGAGAGTTTTTAGGCCTAGGGATGTAGAAATGAGTGATGGTGAGGGCAGATTTTAGAAAATGAAGGGAAAAAATGAGTAGGTCTAGGAAATCTTAAAATATTTTTAGGAGGAGGCTTAGCTTGCATTTGAGTGTCTTTAGGCCAGTATGACAACCTTTCACTTGGTAATTCTTTGCCCTAGAGGGTCAAAGGCTTGATTGGCATGAAGGTTTAGGGTTTGGCCAATTTTTAGGGTTTTGAAATTTTCCTTTTATTTTTCATATAAAAAGATCAATGGGAGGGCAAGAAAATGACCACTAACCTTGTTTCACTCATGTAGGAACTTGGGGCAACTTTGAGGAGGAGAAAAATTTAGTTTTGGCAATTTTTGAGCAAATTTGACTGTTTCCTATGTGTGTAGCACCACTGTCTATGCACAACACAGTGTTATCTAACACTGCACCTACCTCCTCTGTGTGCAGCGCCACTACCTGTATGTAGCGCCCAGAAATTTTGCCAAAAATGACCTTCAGCCAAGAGTTATTTTCCAACTGTGCGCAGCGCCAATTTGCAGAAGGCATTTGGAGGCCTTCCCGGTGTTGGAATGAGCTCCATGATAGCTCGTTGGAAATATTGTGGAGTCTAATTTTCCAAAATTATTTTGTTTTTAAATTTGGTGTTCATTTACCTATCCAAAAACTGATTTTCCCAACACTGGTCAAAAAGTGTTGAATGATGGTGCAGAAATGAAAAGTGATGGTGCAGACAACTTCTGGGGGCCTTCCTTAACTCCAAATTTATCTCATGATAGCTCATTAGAAATATCGTCAAGTCTAGTTGTCTTTTGACTCATCAAGAAAGCCATTTGGACACTACAGCTGTGAGAGAACCTTATTTTTCCAAGGTCACTCCAGTAGTGCAGAAATTCTCATAAGACACCTGTGTTTTTTATATTGCTCCCAAACAATGATACCTGTGTAAAAAATGAAGGATTTTTTTCTTCTTCGGCATATATTTGACAAAAAAGTCTCTCACTTTTTTCAAATTCCTCTCTGTTTGGTCAGAAACATAGTTTGAAGAAAAACTGACCCTAGGTGTGACACATGGCTTGTCTCTTGGAATGAATTATTGGAAAAGGATGGAGGCATGATGTTTATGAGCTGGTATGGACTTATTCTTGATGAAATGATCTAGAAAATGAAACATTTTCTCTTTTGCCTTATTTTCATAACAAACCCTAACTTAGTTGGAAGAGGAAATTAGGGTTTGGTGTAGGGGATTTAGGACTGCCTTGTAGAGGGAGGGGAATGAAGGGGTTAAGGGTTGTATAATTTCTTGGGGAAATTTTGGGGAATAGGGATAGATGTTAGGGAGTAGGGGAAAGTGGAATTTCAAAGATTGAGTGAGGGGAAGGGGTCCAAAATGGAAAAACACATGCCTAGTCTTAAAAAGTGTCAAATTGTGGCAATAGGCTAGGTTTTGTAGAAAAATGATGAGTTTGAGGGATAGGAGTGATGGGAAAAGTTTATGAAGGTATATTAAGGATAGGAGGAGGTGTAAGAGCATCAGGATATAAGCCTTGTTGATGTTTAACTATGGAGGTCATGAAACCAAGAAAAATGCCCTTAAAAACCCTAGATGGATAATGGAGGAGTTAGGCAAAAGAAAATAGAGGGTTGAGGCCAAAGGTGACACAACAAAGAAAAACTGAGTGACATGAGCCCATGATGGGTCTTCTGGGATGGGTGAGCTGAGCTTGACATGATGGGATGATGAAATAATGAAAAAATTATCTTAAGTATGATGAAGGTAGTGAGATTTCTAGAACTCACAATGTTCATGAACTTTGTTTCTAGAAATCTAGAACCGATACTTAGTCATCTTCAGATAGTGAAAATTATGGATGACTAACACCAGGCACATTTTGCAGTGATAGTGGGGAGCGTCAACTAGAGATGATGATTGTCCAGGCATTGCTTGAGGACAAGCAACGTTTTGGAAAGGAGGACTGTAATATTCCTAATTATAGATTTGAGGCTTATGCGAATAGTATTTTATGTAGAGATTTTTTCCGAATTGCTCACATCCATTCTTGATAAATTCGACGTTTCAAACCAATCCACCGTGGTTCATCTTCAAGAAAATATCCATGCAGATGAACCACGATGGATTGGTTTGAAACGGCGAATATTCCTAATTAGCTGACAGATAATTAAAAATATTAATTTTTTCCAATTTTGTTTTTCTTAAGTTCAATAGGTAAATAAAAGGGTGAAGGGACCCATAAACCCAACAGTTAGAATAAAACCACTTTTCTGGAGCTAATGTGGATAATGCATCCCTTGTGGGGCCAAGAGGTCAAGAGGGCAGCGCAACAAGTGTGAAAGCCAAGGGGCCAAGTAGCAGCACACTTAATGAGTGGACCCAAGGATGTGCAGCAAGTGTGAAAGCCAAGGGGCCAAGTAGCAGTGTAGTTAATGAGTGGACCCAGGGATTCACAAAAATAATAAGGGCGTGAGGGTCGCCATGGAAATCATTCTTGCATATTCTGATTTTTTGGTCTTTACTACTTGAGCACGCTTGAGCTATTTAGGCAAGTTTGCAGTGTTGTTTAGTACACAGGTGTCTTCGAGCGGAGATCCCAACCTCATCCTCGAGGGACTTTGAGTGCCCGCTCATGGGATTAGTTTTATTGTTCGACGAGAGTAGATTCAGTATATTGGCATCAAGCCACATGTAGTCCCTCCTATAACAGCGCAGTAACCGAATGATTTACGTAGTCCAACAGCATAGGGGGTCTGGAAAGGGATAAATTACAAGCCATTTCCACTTGGAATCTAGTGAGGGGATCAACCCTTCAATATTTGGGCTTTGGGGAGCAGTTGTAGCCATTTTATCTATCAGTTCAACCCATAGCTCTGCATACCCATCAATTGTGCATTTTCAAGCCCAAGAGAGCCAATTTTCTGAAGTCAAAACTAGGACGAACCCTTTATGCTTTTTTGAGTAGAGTACATGGTTAAAATCCCATAATTTTCTGAGCAGTAGATCAGCTCATTTACGCAATCCCTACACAGTGAGCATTTATAGGAGCTAGGGGAAAAAGGGTGAGATTTTGAAGGTTGGAATTAGAGTAAAAAATTTCTGGGTTTTTTTGGGTTTTGGGCAAGGATCACCTTCCCAAATTCCTAGAATTGTCTGAGCACATGAACTAGGCCAACCAACAGTCTAAAGTTAGTTAGCAACAACATTTCCAGCAGGGCAGCGCAAAGGGAGAGTCCAGTAGAGCAGCAGTAGAGCAATGTTTTGGGTAGGAGATTTTGAAGGCCATCCCAGCTAGCTTAGTCGGCTAGAGTGTTATCCTTTTTAGCACTTTTGTACTTATTTTTCATCTCCAATATTTTAATAAAATGGATTAGCAGTTCTAGCTCTTTTGATGGTGTTTTAAATGTGTTTTCGATACTGTCTTAGATTTAGTCTTTGCATGCTTTGTATTGTTGTTTTTTTCCTATTTGGAATATTACAGGGATCCTCCCCATTCTCCCCATGATGAGGCCACACCCTTTCAAGGTTTAGTGGTTTCTCTTTCAAGGTCGCCCATAAACAAAGAGTATGTTCGTCAAGAAATATGAATCAATACCCTTGGTGGCCCTTCCTACGGGTGCATGAAGAATGATGTTGGACTTCTCTAAACGAACCTTGTGGGATTGTTAATGGGGATGTGGCCATTCCATCTCTCAATGGATGTCTTGATAAAAAACTTGGAAATCGATGATGAAAGGAAATATCAATCTTTATGCATGTGGTAATGAAATTTTTGCTTTTTTGTTTGAGCTCAAGGAAGAAAGAGATGTAGTTTTTAGAAATGGGTCTTATTTCTTTGGATCTAGAGGGATGTACTTGAACTAATTTTCCTCAATTTTTAATCTAGATGAATATATTCCAACTGTAATTCTATTATGGGATAAACTCCTCTAGATTCTTCTCTCTTGCTAGAGTGACGATTAAGAGACATAGAAAATGGATTAGGCTGATATATGGAAAATTCGAGTGAAAGGGTTCCCAATTTGCACACACCAAGATCTATGTGGAGGTATACCTTGAAAAGGGTTTCCCCCAATAAATCAATATCACTTTGGGGGGATGGATCCATTTTTAGACTTTAGATTACAAGAATATATCCTTCAAATGGTGTTGTTGTCATGGGTATGACTACTTTGCAAGGGACTACAAGGAAAACCCAACAAGAAAGGGGCCTGATCCGCCAGTAAACCATGGAGAAAAATGGTGGAGTCAAAAAAGATGAAGAAGCAGAAGCAGATGTTATGGGAATAAGCATCAACTTGTTCAATATAAAAATGGGGCATCAATGTCAAGAAACCAGTTCAATGCACCGTAGCGTCACCTAGAAAGTGAGTAGGAGGACCTAAATCTTAATCAGAATAAAGAGTCCCAAACTGAGGAAACAATCCTTGAAGAGAAATAAGAAAGGAAACTAAATGGGTAGAGGAAGATCCAAATTTTGAGGAAAACGATCATCTAGTCAAGACAGAGCTGACTCAAACAACATCTATACTAGTCCCTTCTCTTATAAATGATACTTCTACTACCAGTTCTAGAAATGTTAAAGGAGGTCCTTATAATACAAGAGTAATTACTAGAAATAAGGCGCAATCCCTAGTTTGGGTTGACGACAGTACCATCCAGGAGACAAAAGGAAACAAAAAAAGCAAGAATGTGATATCCCTCAGCTTAATGATTTTATTGTACTTAAATATGCAAAAGTTTAATTTTGGTTAAGTATGCTATATTAAAATAAAGATAAATTTTTTGCGCTTTTAAATAAAGATAGATATTTAATTCTAAATAAATTTTCTGATAATAAGTGCTTGTAAAGGGAAACTGATAATAATTTACATTCAAGTTAGTAAGCGAATTTAAAATCAGAAATATTTAACGAGACACATTATTCCCCTTAGTTAGATATTTCCCCAAATAGTTGTTAATTTCCATAACATTCTTCATATGATGGCGATTTTTACCTCACTCTAAGGGATTGGATCATGCAGCCACTTGGACAACATACGTAATGCAATGTCGGCTAGGCTAAAGATGGAGGGTCGCCTCCATGATTAATAAATTTGATTGAGCACATACAGATAGTAAACACATGTTTGTAATCTTAGTTTTCAATGGAAAGCGATTCAGATGGCAGAGTTTCCATAATGGTGATGGACCTCATTATTTGAAAAGTGCACGCAATCTATTGTGGCATTAAAGGCGTAGAGAGGAGCGTCGAATTTAGTAGAGTTGGTCTGTTGGGTTATAAAAGGAGGTGGAGCAATTTCAGGGTCGCCAACTTGTTTCATAATTTTCTAGGGAAGAAACAAGGTTTGGCATGGAGAATTTCCAATGGAAAGGCACTTCAACGAAGGAGAGGAGGATATCAGTTTCCCTTTAGTGTAGATGGTGGGGATTATGGAGTTCATTCTAACTTTGATTTCAAAGCATGCATAAATGATTCTGACAGTCTTGGGAACATTTCGAGCTCTTGAATCAGAAACTCAGCATAACGGAAGTGAACCTTGATAAGCTACAGCTGGCAACAACAATAGAGGAATTTAGAATGGATAATACGTTTCCCATGTCGTATGAATAGAAAATTGAGGTTGGGTTTTTATGAAGAAAGCGAGTTTTTTTTGGGTAGTATGAAGAAAGCGAGTTTAAGATAGTAGAATGTAGACAGGGTGATAAATGTATCAATCTATTATGGAGCTTTTGGATTTTAACAAAAGAAGTTTTGATTCAAGATGTAGAAGACTCTGGTCTTCAAACCAAGATATTTTAATGGGAAGATGTAATAGTTTGATGATTTTATAATGTGGAAGTATGTGAACTATTTTTACTTAACACTTAGAATTTCTCACTTAAATATATAAATGACTTAATATAAATACTTCTACTAAGATATCACCCACATTTATTATATTAATAGAATTTTATTTTTCAATTTTATTTTTCATTCGATAAATAGCTAAACTATTGAGATAATAGTCCTCTTCCCAAAAGAGCAACCTTTATTTGTAGCAATTTATATAACATGATTTCTTAATTAACAATAACAATAACTAAAAACTTTCTATTAATTTTAACTAATTTTATATTTTTTATAAATTATAAATTCAATATTTTTTTAATTTTATTCATATTCAATTAAGATATACATATTTATTATTTACTCAATATTTATATTAATATATTAAAACAGTTTAATTTATAAATCAGATCTTTTAATAAATTTTTCCATATCCAATTAATATATATATATATATATATATATATATATATTATTTACTTTATTAAATTTTTTAAATTAAATAAATATTAAAATCTATATTTTTATTAATAATTTATTTTGGAAGGTTATATCATCTCCATCTTCATGTTTATTATATAATTGAATACTTTATCTTACTTTATAGTGTGATAGTGTGAAGAGAAGAAGAAAGATATAACTTAAAAAGAGAAAAATAAAAAGTTATTAATAAAGGAGGTACAACCCAGACACCAAATTAGTGTATGAGACTCTCTTGTTTGTGGGGACAAAAGACGTAGAATTTGACTACATCTTGTACATACCGAAGACATACATACTCTACTCCGTCATTTTAAACCTGTGACCTTTTAAGAAGAAACACATAATTTTAATTAATAAAATCATTTTAAAAGAAATTTAAACTAAAACAATATGGGCTATATGTTCTCTAAACTAAAGAAAAATGTACTATCAACACCAGACACTACTGGCAGTATCGTGTGCAATGTTTTGCGACATTGAAGAGCATATCTTTTTTTAGTGATGGAAAAAAACTAAATCACTTTTATTTGTCATTTACGTGCAGAACACAGCACCTGCCAAAGAATATTATAGATGTAGTGGAGAGATCTTATAAAAGTATTGATATTCGTGAAATGTAATTACGTCGGACAAAGAAATTCGTCAGCATCCTTTCTCCAAGACGGCACATAAAGATAAGAAACAGACTTAGACTTGTATGCTAAGAAACTTATGAACAGGAGTGACTTAGACTTGTGTACTAACAAATTTATGAACAGGGGTGATTTTGTTTGTCAATTTTCCTAAACAAAATCTGTAATCCAAATAAATATAACAAGTAACCAGTCTATAAAGTTCGTCAAAAGAACATTTGAGAAGTGAAGTATGTAAACGCACATTTGAAAAGTGAAGCTGTCTGTAATCTAAATAAGAATCGCCAATAATCACGCCTATAAAGTTCATCAAACGCACACATGGAAAGTGAAAGCGAAGAACATAACAGAGGATGGTAGCTGATAAAGATACCATATCTATCATTTAATTGAAAAGAATAAAAAGTTGTTATTCCCTAAATCGATCTATGTTAGCCTTAAACAAAAGAAAAGTGCTCAGATGCTAATATTCCCTTTGCTTGTGAATATTACCCAATTCTCGGCCACATTAAAATATTCTCCACTCACACCTTGTCATCTATATAAGGCCATCCCAAAACATAAAACCAGCAACCCCAGCTCATATCTCAGGCTATCAAGTTGAGTCCCTTTTCTTTGTTCCAAGAATAATTGTCGATTGTCATACTGTGAGTTAATTCATCCATGGCATACTATGGGGAGTATGATTCATGCCAAGAGGGAAACCAGAGGATTTACCAGCAGCAGCCACCACGTCCCCCTTGCGACCCATGTCCTAATGCAACAGGAGGAGGCTATGGAGTTAATGAATATGGAGGCCCTGCAGCTTATAACAAATATAATGCAGGAGGGGGCTGCATGATGAGTGGCCAGCAAGTAATTCCACAAGGCCAGATTGTGAGGGTCTGCTCTAAGGCAAACCCTGACTACACTTTGGCTATTAGAGATGGCAGTGCCGTCATGCTCTTCTACAATCCCAATGATCCCACAATGGTAACAATCCCAAATTCTCAGATGCCTCCATAGATTCAGTTAATACATATATTTTCTTGATTGATCTTTGTTGATATATATAATGTGTATATGCATGCAGCAATGGGTGAAGGACGAAAGCTGGGGTAACCAAGTGAGGGACCAAGTGGGTCATCCTGCATTCGCTCTGGTGAATAAAGCCACGGGTCAAGCTCTTCGCCATGCCATTGCTGAATGTCAGGAGGTGCTGCTCACTCAGTACGAGGGTCCCTCCACTTATGATGAGAACATATTGTGGAGTGAGAGTGAAGACATGGGATATGGTTATCGAACAATAAGGATGGTCAACAACATTGGACTGAACTTGGACGCATTCCACGGCGACCATAGGAGCGGAGGGATCAGAGATGGCACTCGCGCTGTCCTCTGGAAATGGAACAAGCAGGACAACCAGCTCTGGAATCTCTCCCCTTGCTATTAATCATTGCATGATAAATGTAATAATCTACTACTATACTGTTACTATTATGATGGCTGATATCAGTAGGAGATGATGCATATCATAGCAGCTAGCACGTGGATACAAAAGAATTATTAAGATGGCTGATATCAGTAGGAGATGATGCATATCATAGCAGCTACCACGTGGATACGAAAAGAATAGGATGGCTGACTATTATAATAAGATCAGAACATTTAGACCAGAGACGCCTGTTTGTTGCTTTTTATCATCTCATAAATAAATAAAGCCAAGCCGTTTTAGACTGTCAAATTTATACTATCAGCATTAAAACTACTGTTTGTGTCTATGTTCACAACATGGGATTATGTTAACTTGCTGGTCTTTCTCTGCATTAAAACTACTGTTTATGTGTATGTTCCCAACCTGGGATTAGGTTAACGTATTAAGAATTGAGTTAGCATGGTTCAAAATAAAATGATGGTGTTTTTTCCCACAGGAAAAAAAAACAAACTTTCTTTATTAATTGAAAAGAGAAGTTTATATAAGTTTGAATAAATGAGAGGATTATTGATAGTATATATCTATGGAGATACACCAATCTAGATCCATCTTAATTCTGGATTTATTAGGTGAGAGAGATCAAATCTCTCAAGGTGCAAACCTTTTTTTTTAGTGCAAAACTTCAAGAAATGTTTGCACCTATAGAGATTTGATCCCACTCTAGGAGTTAAGACGTTAAGATGGATCTACGATGGTTTAAGAGATATGATTAATTTTATCAATAATACGTAAATACATTTAATATTAATATAATCATTTTAAATACGCTAAATATGTGTGAGATTAATTTGGTCATTTTAATTTTAAATTTGCTTAGTTACCTCACTTCATTGAGATGAGAAAATTTTAATAATAAGAATGTAGTCAATTACAAATAGCCTTCATTGTGATAATTTCAATCTATTTTCTTCTACTATTCTTATTGTCACCCTTGTTAGTTTGCCATCTTTTCATATCACTTATATGAAAAAGACAATTGAAATTGTAAACCATTGAAATCATAAACTATTTAAACCTTTAGCTTGAGCTATTGTAGTAAACATCATACCTTATATCTCTTGCTCTCTAATATTAATAGGTTGAATTACTATAACACAAAAATCAATGCACATTTCCAATAATTTTTTTGTTAATCCAATCACTTTAAAATTAATGTACCATCTATTGGCTTGAGGGGTCCTCACCTAGGTTTAGAGTTTATGGATAAACCAACAAACCCTCTAGCTACTAGTCCTTTTGGTAGTGATCTGCTTGTGCAGACCAAAGTCTCACCCGAAATAGTATGGCGGGGTGTTGGAACCACATTTCCGCACCTTGACGGAGAAATTAATGAGTGGTCCTTGGTAAAAACCCAAATCAAACTTATACAGATACGTACTGCGCAAACATTAATAGAGTACCACAGAATCGCTATCACTTTGGCGCAAACAAACAAAACAGAAGTCGATCCAAGTAACAACACATCAAAGACTTAAAAAAATCTATTATGTATAAGCATTTAATCATAAGTTATCCAAAGATCTAGCGCAATAGCTTATAACAAACGAAGAGATAGTATCACAAAAATAGGGTTCGCTTTAGCGCAGACAACATATCAGAACCAAATCTCACTCTTACTTAACAAAAGATAGTATTCATGCATAAACATATCAATAAGCTCTGTGCATTCATCAGTAAGAAAACAGATAGTGTGATCTCATCAAAGCATTAGAATAAGAATAAACAACAATTAGACACGTAACATAGAGCTTTCGCTAAAATTGTTCCTTCTATTAATCCTTTAGATCTGTCATTACATCAACTTTTCCTTCAAAAACCCTTACAAAAACCTTACTATCCCTTTCGCGCACACAGCCAACGAAGTCCTCACAGAACCAGGACTAGGTCTCTGCACACATAGCCAGCAGGAGCCTTTTACCCAACCCATAAACCCTTACACATGCAGATATTATTTGAATATCAATATCTCATAGCTTAATGGAACTACCTAGCTTAGAAAAATGATATCTATTTATAATATGCCTAACACATAGATACTATGGTCTCAAACCATGGTTTGAGACCCATAGTTTACATTTAAGCTTAAATATATCCCAAATTTGGGCCAAAAAGCCCTTTGACTACCCCTACACCGTACTTACATACAAAAAAGAGCATTGAAGCTTCTGCCTCAAGGGACCCTGCTTACTGAGGCGTTGCAGTTCTATCCTTGGTTTTATTTCGGAGCATCTTGACAGAAGTTTGGAGAGGGAGCACTAACTCCAGGATTTGCGCTGCTACACCCTACGCCTGCTGAACCATCTTGCCTGTCGTGGGCCCTTCACTAGCCATCTCCACACTGTGATAGGTCTACTGGATGATCTTGAGCATGTTGTCCAGCGTTTGCGAGATTTGCAGTGCTTCCTCTACCCATGGTTGCATTCTTTCTGTGAGCAGTTGTTCTCTTTGGCACAAATCTGAAATTTCGCCCTAGAGTTTGTGGCCTTATTACAAACAAACGAGTCTTTGTTGAACCAGTAATGTGGGTTCTTCTATGCATATTTCCTCAAACTATTTTTCCTTGGTGCGAAGTGTGTCGTGCAGCTGCTGCACGACCGGATCATTCTAGATAGAGGCCCAAATGTCCATGGCCTCAGCTAGATACTGGTCACAATGAGTGAAAACGATGACGATTCTTTCTTGGGCCTGCTTCACCTCTGCTGCTCTCTTGGCAAGGACCTCTAGAAGTGTCTCTAGCTGAAGCTTGGTTTGAAGATCTACGATTTTCTGCTCATACTCGACTCGAATGGTGTGAGCTTCCACGCGTGTATCCTTGATTGTAGCAGATAGTCCGTCCAACTTCTCTGTAGGTATAGCGGTAGCCGCGACCATTGGAATATCCTAGCATACTTGATTGATCTTGGCTTACAGTGCAACACGTTGGCCTTCTGTTGTGTGATATGTCTCCTTTGCCTACCACTCCTGCTCATGCGCTTATGCAGCCTGCTTTTGTGCATCCTCGGTCTGCGTCTGCATGGTTGCTTCGCAGTATTGCAACTCATCAACAATGACTGAGTGGAGAAGATGAACCTTTCCTGCAAGCAACACAACAAGACTAATATGGACATCACCTGTACCAGTAAATTGAGTTTTATGGCTTGCATCCATTTGAAATGATCTTAGGGGTATATGGACAAATCGCCCCTCCTCAGATGATGGCAGTGCTACCTCCAAAGGTTGTGCGTTGCTAACAGGCGCACTGGTCTAGCTCGTTTGAATCACTCTCGCGTGGATCTGGATCGCTTGCATTTTCAACTCTTGTAGGCCAACCTGGACAACCTCTAGTGAAGATTTATACTGGACCTCCATGTATGTTCAACAATCTTCCTGCGAAATGGTCACTGTGTTTGCGATCTCATTGAGATCGTCCTCTGTCAGTGTCAGGACCTCCTGTCCTGTTTTCTTCAAACCCTTCTACTTTTTAGTTGACCCAACCTTGGTTTGCACACCATGATTTGTGCCTTTGGATGTGGCTGCTTCGGTTTATTTGGGCATGGAGCCATTATTTTCTGTCATTGTGGTGGTCTCAGCAATTTCTCCTGTAGTGTTTAGTGTAGGCTCTTTGTCACTAGGTTTTTCTCTCACCATCAGTGGTACCGTGTCTGTAGGATTTTCTATGGACTTATCTGTGGATTTTCCTGTTAGGGTGTGCGACTATGTTGGTGGAGTCAACCACGTCGGTGGTCAGTCTATTGTGACCCTCATCAAATCGTCCTCAGTCATCAAATAAGGCAACTCTACCAGACACCCTCCACAGCGCCCTTTGCAGGCATGTGAATATTATGGAATGTAACCTTAAAGTCTGCTACCGTTTTGTACTACTCATAAAGGGTGGGAGATAAGCCCAAATTTGACTACACCACCTAATATAAGCTCGCATCATATAAGACCCAAAATATCTTGTTTTCTTTTGCTTGCACAGGGTCAGAAGAGTGCCAGAGGGTTGCGTAGCGCACAACTTCGTACATTGGTTCTGCAAGTTCTGGGAATTGGGTATCTTTAGCGGTTTTCCACCTAATCAACGTGATTAACAATAAGAGCCAAGCATACTGAAAATTATTTCCCTCCTCCTGGACTTTGCACATGTTTTCAAGGAATTCTCTACAGAGATACGCACACTAAGTGTAGATGACCCCTTTTTCGCATCTCTCAGTGAGCACAATTACGTGCGCGGGTGTTAGCACTGGAAAATCATACAATTTAGAAGATGGAATTAATTAATGTCAAGCCTAAGGATTTACAGAGTAGGAACACATTATGGAATCAATAAAGTATTTAAAATGTCTAAGGTTTTGAGAAAATCATATATGAACTAGTCATAAATGTTGGATTGCGTGCTTAATCCTTCGAGAAGAGCACCTTTTTGCCCAATAAGTGTGCATTGCTTGAAATGGAAAAAAGTCACTTTCTGAGACCACACCAAGTAAAGGATAGCTACTCCTTATATGAAGCCACCTAAGGACAGCCACTGGCACCTCCCTAGACATCATGTGAACACACAAAGGAATATGTGAAGCACACAATGGAATCATACCTCTCCCTTGGGTCACCATCCATCATGTACCAAGGGAGGAAGGAGGATTTGAAACTCCCCTATATAAAGCCACCAAGAGATGAAGAAATGGTGATCACATTGTTATGCTGGCCAAAGTTGCCCAAGCAACACCAGCAGAGTGTGACTCGAAGCTGGAGCTGAAGAAGACTCGATCGTTGGCCACCCAACAATCCTAGTCCATCACCCTAGAGAGAGAGAGGGAGACTGCATCAGAGGCAGAGCTTGGAAGGAAAAATCCTTACATCCGGACCTAGAGCCATTGCCTAGGTGCCCTTTGGCAAGTGGGTAAAATTTCTTCTCCATTTCAAACGTTTAATAAGAAGAGGCCTTTGAGCCGTCATTGGTATTAGTATCGTTTTGACTCTCTTTGATAGCTTCTATATATTTGTGTTTTAGTTTTACTTCAACCAGAGCATAATTTAGCATACTATTTCCACTCAATTTTATGCTTTTGAGCTCCACCGCTTTCTGCCTGTTACCAATAGTTTAAAGAGTATACCACACTCTTTAAACTGGCGTGATTTCGTACACTCGTGCTACTAATCCACCACTACAGGATTGGTGACTACACTAACATGTTCCAAGTTTATGTGGTTGTGCCATCTTTTGCAGGAGACCCTTTTTCTATGCTGGAGTGGAGCTCACAGTCCTCTGACCCATCTTACAGTCCCTAGATTCATTGGAGTGATAGACTAAAGATGGCAGCTCCTATTTTTTTTTACTTGCAGGATTTTTGTGTGCAGTTTATCCTCACAAACGCGCAGTGCGCGCGTTCAAGACTGATCCGCTCATAGGAAAGCGCACTTGTCAGAGCCTTTTCCAAGCAAATTACAGAATGAGATTTTTTTCTCTATATCCTACATTTTTCTACTTTTAAGTTTGCTGGGCAGCCCTTAATGTATCTGCCAGCACTTGTGTTGATACCCCACAGCTTCTGAGAACTCACTTCTTGCTTCTTTTTGTAGGCATAGAGTTAGTTTTCATTTAAGTTGGTTTTTTGCAAAAAATTTCCACATAGTCTAAGTAGGGGGTGATATAACCATTGCTTTCTGAACGATTTATGTTTTGCAAATTCTGGTATGCACACTTAGATTAACTAGTCCAAGTAAGCTAGTTTCATTTTCTAGTGTAGAAATTGTTTAGCTTAATTCAATTTTTGCATTTAGGAAATTGCAGGACTAGGTTTGAATCACCGATTAGAGCAAGTAATATACGTTTCCTTTGCACCCTTCGGTGATCCTAGGAAAGCATGTGAATGCTCTATTTTTGCAATTCACCATCTCCCTTTTGTTAGTCACATATATTAACTAGGAAGATTTGAAAGCAGCCCATTATCCACACACGTTTTACATTTTGATGCAGGAATTAGATAATGTAGTTTAACTAGCGGTTTTTTCTAAAGGATCACCAATATCCAAATGTTTAAACTATGAGCTTGTTCACCTTATGCTCACACACACTCACCCACTAAGAAAATAAAGTGACCTAAAACTAACTTAAACCAACTCACTAAATTCTCCCCATAGGGGCCACAAGAGAATTTATAGATTAACTTAGGATCAAGGGGGTAGGAATCCAATAAGCCTCCTTAATCACACTTCATACTAAAACACAGAAGTTGTGTATTTAGGGAGCTTAAAAATCCACCTATTAGCCCACGGAAAAGAAAACTCGAGTGTGGCAGGGATCCGATTCAGAGGGAGTTAGGCTTAGGCGCAGTGCGTGCGGTATCAGTTGGGGCTACCTGACCTAGCTGATACTCGGTACTGTTAGCTGACTACCAAGAAGCCCAAGACTCGAATTCTCACGTGGGATGGTGGTTCTTAGTGACCAAAAATAGGGCATCCTTTACCCTATAGGTGACGGTGCAGGCAAGCGCCAGACCCTCTACCCTTACTTTGGTGGATTCTCTTCGGCTGACTGGGGGCGTCGCTAGCTCTTACGGGACGTTGTGCCAGCACTCACAAGAAAAATTCTCAAGGCCCAGTTAATTTTGAGTGTGTGAGGATGCATAGGTCTTTTAGGATTTTGATTATCATGTGAAAAACAAAAAAAAACCATATTTTTTCTTGATTAATCACATAGATTAAGTCAAAGGGAAAATAATTTTATTTTCACTTTGTTTTATATATGTGGCCATAATTTTTCTTTGACCTAGACTCTATCCCCTCAAAGTTTTCCAAAACCTAACCTGGTCGACACCCAAACGGTCCCAACAGAACCTCGTCGATCCAAGCGTCTTTCGGACCTCCCCCCATTACAAGGAGGGGTTTTAGGTCTTTCACCATTTAGGTGTAAAAGACGGAACACTGCCACCATCATTGGTTCATCCTTCAATGGAGAAACCATAGTTGGGAACCCTAGTCGGTCTCCCAACACCACACCACACACCACTCGCCCCTCGACCCTTAGGGGGCAGATGAGCGCATCCCATTCGGGAAGCCAGCTGAACACACATCAGGGTACGTCACAGACTAACCATCGTTCTAACCAGAACTTCGTGACTTCACACGTTGCCATGGCTTCAACCTCCTAGTCACCCTTATTAGATGCGTTGAATCTACCAGATTTAACCAAGCTCATAAATGACCCCATCACACATGATCCTTCATGGCCTCCCATGCCCACGAAGCTCCCTTTGGATATACCAAAGTTCGAAGGCAAGCAAGCAGAAGACCCTGGTAATCATATAATGACCTTTCACCTGTGGTGCTCATTGAATATCATCATCGACGACAATATTTGATTGAGGCTATTTCAACACACTCTTACGGGAGTGGCTACGAAATGGTACGTGGAGCAACCTCCTGCTTCACATGGAACCTTTAGCGCCCTCGATACAATATCCCTCACTTATTTTCAAATACCCATTCACCATGATTTGGGAATGGAGTTACTGACTCATTTTAGACAAACCCCCACCATCCATATCTCTAAACACATTCATGAGTGGATGTGGCGTCGCTGTTTATGCAAAGCTAAACTCGACGATCGGGTCCTCTTAGATTTATTCTTGAAAACTATGATGTCGGAGATTTCAAAGGATGTGGCACAACAATACCCCACATCCGAGGCTTTACTTATCTATACGCAGTTAGGATACATTTACAATATCCTGCCTAATGCCTCGCGCCTGCAACCTTATCAAGTTCAGTTGCAAGGTGCATCGAACTCTGCAGACGGACTAATTAGGTCAATGACCCAAGGGAACCTAGGCAGCAGTAGTTCCAGTCCCGGTTACACACAGAACATGTCTCAACCTAGATTTCAAAGTCATCACATGCCTCAGCAAGATTTGACTAATAGGGCGCAAGCTTATCTCCAAGGAGGACCCTATCCTCTAGCCGAGGGTACCCAATACACAGGAAGAAATACTAATGGAAGAGTTCCCCCCCAACGGCCTGGTACAAACAAGGGACAACGTTATGCTTATTCCCAAGCACACGACACACCTACGCAAACCAATGCATAAGTGAACTTTGTGTAGCCATCCCAGAATCAACCACACAAGTATAACTAGGAGAACTACCCTCCTAACGTGGTTAAGAGAAGATAAAAAAACAAGCCCAAAGGGAACCCTGGACAGGGGGGCAGTAGCCAACAGTGCGCACCACGATCCCAGGCTGGAGGAAACTCTAGCAATAATCAAATCCAGGATCCAAGAAATTCCCAACGGTAAGGCAAAAGGCCACCTCTACGAACAAACCATTCTTGTTCAATTTGTAGTGAGTACGGGCACTATACTCACCACTGTCCCAATCTCCCTGAGCTAAAAAAATCTTTAGAGTAACTGAGGACAAGGAGGATATTCCAGCAACCCGGTGTTATGCATGAACCTTTCCCCCAGCAAGGGACGGTCAATAGTAGCAAAACCTAGAAGATTCTGGGAAAAACAGCCATGAAATATACATGACTGGGGAAGAAATGTTTTTCCAAACACAGAATTGCAGTTACGACACCCTACCAGACTCCACTACATCAGGGGCTAGTACTAGTGCACCGACTGCACCTTTGACCATTTCAAAGATGCCTATAGATCCCTTGCCAAAGATGGCAAAGGGACCTAATAGGCGAGTAGGTAACTACTCCAAAGTGGCCCATAATTATAGCATAGTGGACGATTTAGCTCAATCACGCACTGCTATGTCTGTGTTGGAAGTACTGCAGTTGTGCCCAAAGCAATGTTCTAACCAGAACTTCATGTCTTCACACGTTTCCATGGCGTCAACCTCCCAGTCACCCTTCTTAGTTGCGTTTAATCTACCCGATTTAACCAAGCTCACAAATGACCCCATCGCACATGATCCTTCATGGCCTCCCATTCCCACGAAGCTCCCTTTGGATATACCAAAGTTCAAAGGAAAGCAAGTGGAAGACCGAGGTAATCATATAATGACCTTTCACTTGTGGTGCTCATCGAATAGTATCATCAATGACAATATTCGATTGAGGCTATTTCAATGCACTCTTATGGGCGTGGCTACGAAATGGTACATGGAGAAACCTCCTGCTTCACATGGAACCTTTAGCGCCCTCGCTATTGCATTCCTCACTTATTTTCAGATACCCATTCACCATGATTCGGGAATGGAGTTACTGACTCATTTTAGAAAAACACCCACCATCCATATCTCTGACCACATTCATGAGTGGAGGCGGCGTCATTGTTTATGCAAAGCTAAACTCGACGAACGGGTCCTTTTATTCTTGAAAAATCTGACGACAAAGATTTCAAAGGATGTGGCATAGCAATACCCCACATCCGAAGAGGATGCAATCAGTAAAGCCCAGAAGCTTGAACTGATTTATACGTAGTCAGGATACATTTACAATATCCTGCCTAATGCTTCGTGCCTGCAAACTTATCAAGAATTGCAAGGCGCGCCGAACTCTGCAGACGGACTACTTGGGTCAATGACCCAAGGGAACCTAGGCAGCAGTAGTTCTAAACTCGGTTACGCATAGAACATGTCTCAACCCGGATTTCAAAGTCATGACATGCCTCAACAAGATTTGACTAATAGGGCGCAAGCGTATCACCAATGAGGACCCTATCCTCTGGCCGAGGGGACCCAATATGCAGGAAGAAACACCGATGGAAGAGCTCCCCCCCAATGGCCAGGTACAAACAAGGGACATCATTATGCTTAGTCCCAAGCACATGACACACCTACGCAAACCAATGCACAGTTGAACTTTGTGCAACTGTCCCAGAATCAACCACACCAGTATAACCAGGAGAACTACTAACGTGGTTAAGAAAAAATAAAAATAAAAAGCCCAAAGGGAACCTTAGACAGGGGGCAGCGGCCAACATCGCCCATCGCGATCCTAGGCTGGAGGCAACTCTAGTAGGAATCAAAACCAGGATCCAAGCAATGCCCAATGGCAAGGCAAAATGCCACCTCTATGAACAAACCATTCTTGTTCCATATTTTTCTCACGATACACATAATGAAAAAGAGACGTCAAGGAAGTATGAAAGAATATACATGATATTGGCCATCCAATGGTGAAGGAGAGGGGCCTCAAGAGTGTTTCTCCCTTGGACCCATTCGATAACCATTTTCGAATCCCCAACAATCTTTATCTTATCTAAAGAAATCCATACAACACACTGGAGCATCCCCCACAAAGCCACAAGCTCAACCCAACAGTTGGTCCTACACCCTCCATGATAGAAGAAATTGTATGCATGAGCAGTGAAGAGCTTGATAAAGGTACCACATCCACGCATACCCCCTACTGAGGCCCGATGAAAACGCGTAGGGGAGGCCTGGGGACCTAAGGGAAAATTTCAAGGAAGTAACCAATGATTTTGTGAGTAGTAGACATAATATATGGAGGCTTATTTTCAAAAAATAGAGACATATATGGAACACCAAATTCCATAGAAAAAATAAAGAGGGATCGATTTGTGAGCTCTTTGGCCCATGGACCAATACAAGAGGCATGGAATAATGGTTGACCAATACCCTTCAACATTGATCTTCAATATATTTGATGCTAATTCCCATATGGCCTTGGCGAACAAGCATGCCAAGAATAGGTGCACACAATCTTCAAAAGTAGAACTACAAAGGTGGCATCTTCTAGGACCCTGGGAGCCCCTCTTCATCATTCTCCCAAGTGAGCATACAGTTGTGAAGTGTCAACTAGGTAACACATTTAAGTTTAAGACGAGCATTCCACTTCCACATGGGTGCAGATCAATCAGTGAATAGGCTTGGCTGGTAATAAACAAGAAATTCTCCTATATAATAACAAAATACAGCAACATATTAGAAAGCTCATAAACAAATTTTCGACCATTACTAGGAAACTAACATACGTTGAGTTTTACACTTGTGAGGAAAAAGGTAATATACCTGAAACCATTGAAATTGAATCTCCTTCAACATAGATGAATTCACTTCATTTTTTGTTTAAATCTAATAGTATTAATCTAATTGATATCATAAATATTGCTAACATAATTTAATCTTATAAACTATTTAATTGTTTTATATTTTATTATCTCTTAAGCTTTATTACACAATAGAGACCATATAAATAAACAAAAACTATATCATTATGCTATTAATTTGTTTTTCTCAATAGTAAATTGGTAAACATAAATATACATTATTTTACTCAAATAATATAATCAAGACATGATTTACGAAAAAAATATTAATATATTTAAATACAAAAATCAACTTATATTTAACCCATAGTATAGGGAGCATTAAAATTTATTGTGGTATGGTAGATATACATATATGAATAAATTTAAACACGTTGAAATTATCAATAGGATTATTGGACTTTCATATACTTTTACCTTTACTTTTGAGATGGGAAGATTCCAATAAACCTCCATGGATTAAGATGGATACACGCTAGTTTCGAAGGGAATAGAATCTAAAGCAAAGGGCTCCGCCTCATCCCTTCAACGCTTAACACTACTCCTGGTATCGTGTAACCTTTGAAGGGCATAATCCGAATCTGACTTTATCTAATGATGTAAAAGTGCCTTTGCAATGACACATTTTTTCTTAAACCATCGCCCTGAAGAGCAAAGTACCCAACAACTTTTTCTTTGGCGTTAAAGTACTGAACACCTCTGAAATTATATCATGGGTGTCGTTGCGACATCTTATAAAGTTTTGGTTTTGGTATTCCCCGAATGCAGTTAACGTACTACAAAGAAATTCTCGATAAATTTGATAGTTAAGTGAGGAGGAATCCAAGTTGATCATAGATTTGGAGAATATTTTGATAAGAATAAAGTTTTAGTTTTATTTATGAATTTTAAAATATTTTTAGAATTTATATTAAGATTAGCAACTATTTATTTTAAATATGGATTTAACATGAATTTAGAGGGATCAAATTTTTTTTAAGTGCAAATTACAATGTATAATATTTCATTGTGAATTTTTGATGTGAGACTTTTGTGATCCATAATGATTTTTTAGACTAACCTTCACATTAATCACATAGAATCTTTTTTTGGTCAACGTTTGGAGCCTACTAATGAGGTTCATCTTCATGATCTCCTCCTGAAGATGATCTTCATTAGTAAAGATGAACCTCATTCCTAGGTTTGAAATATCCATCAGAAATGATTATGTATTTTTGAATGCTATATATAGAACTAAATAAACATTTTGGCCATAAAAAAAAAGTCATCATATATATATGATTTTAATTTTTTTCATAATTGACATTCAAATTATATTTTACATAACATATGCATCCACACATTTTATAGTACAAATTAAAATAATTTTTTATTATTATTATTATTATTATTATTATATTTTTAAGTATATGTCAATATTAATTCATATTAAAATATTTTATTGATAACCTACATTGAATATTTTTTCATATACAACACTAAAATATTTTTATTTTAACAATTGTTTTTTTTCATATAGATATATATGAAGTTGATATCAAATTAGTTTTTTTTTCATTTGTAAATATAGGCTTCCTTTTATTAACTATTTAGATGTTTACATACAGTGATCTACCTACACTCCGGAAACCAGACCATGTGTCCAAAATTACAAAAACTTTTCCGCCCATATCGAGAAACCAGAGGAAAGTCTAGTCTGATGGCCCCTAACAAAGGTAATAGAGCCAGAACTCCCGCTTGTAACCAACTAAACCTACTAAGATTGCGAACTATAGATATTATAGGGATGAAATCACGCATATAACTGATCATAACAAAAAAGGGGCCAAGGCACCTAATCAATGCCGATCTTGGTCCTCCCCTTTCGGCTTTTCCGACTCTTGCTTAGTCTCGTCTTCCTCTTCCTCTCCATCCCCATCATCTTCCAGTGGGAGCGCATTGTTGGGCCGCAGAATGTCAAGGTATCCAACTATGAGCCTGGTGTCCTGCAGTTTGTCGAGGCTTTTGTCCAATGCTTTCGTAATGTTGCTGATGTTTTCCCCGATCGCTTGCCAAATTATCCTCATCTCTCGAATCAAACGGCTAGGAGGATCCTTGACACCCAGACCAGGTGCACCTCGACTCCCCTCCCATACTCTCAACACAGATTTTTGAAATAACAGAAGCCTCCTCATTGTCATTTTCAGTGAAGAACAGAGCCTCCTAGTCTAGTCTGCCTCCCCATTTCTCTGGCTGATAAAACTGCGTAGTTGTTCTGCCCTTGGACTCCTCTTCTCTCCCACTCCCTATTCCCCGAACCATGCAGCGGTGGCCCAAAAATGGGCAACCCGAATCTTCTCTTCCAGATGTGAGCGTTGACGGACATCATCCACAACCTCCAACGTCGCTCCACCACCTTTCTGTCTGACCACCCCACTGCACCAGACTTCAATAATGCCGCCCTTACCCTTCACGACCATATCAAATTAATTAACATAGATCTCGTGATGAAATATTCTTGAAAAGTATAAGATTTAAACATCTATTCACATATTTTTTTTACTTCTAATTATTTTACAATATATTTGTTTTAGTTATTATAACTAACAATATTTTTCTATCTAAAATATAATTTTAATTTTAATATAAAAAACACTTACGAGAAGAAAGTAGTTTGAAATAAACCTCTCCACTCCCCCACCAAAAAAAAATATGAGCGTTGTTAAAAACTTGAAAAGTGATGTCAAACATGCAAGTGGAAAGAGAAAGTGAAGAATATAATAGCTGACGGTAACAAATAAAGATACCATATTCATCATTTACTCCTAATGGAATTTCCTAGGATGGATTCCTAAAATCGATTGATGCCACTTTCAAAAATATGCCGTTATTCCTTATTATCGTGAATATTGTCCTGCTTCTGCTTTCAGTCTTTTCTGTCTTTTCTATGTTGGGGTTTTAATTGGGTGAAGTTTCATATGTTTCACGCTCCTTTTACGTGCCCTGTTATCAGCCCTGCTTCTGCTAACTCTATGAGCTCGGACACTCTCTTCCGCATGTAGTCAGTCCTGTTAAATTCCATCCAGCCCATCTTAGATCAGAGTTTTCGTTCTTGGATTTGGGCTACAGGGTTCGCGGTCTTCTATTCTTCGGGCAGAAAAACAGTCTCTATTTACTGCTTTTGTAATTGGGTTCTGTGGTTAGTGTTCTCTTGCTCGTCAGATAAACACACCATCAATGTTCATTGGGTAGGCACCGGGTGGTTATATGATGTTACTCATTCCCTCATCGTTTTCTCCTACCTGTTTGTGTTGCTGCATAGGGTTCTATCCACCATGGAGAAGCGTCGTTCCAATTCTCAGTCTGTAAAAGGGAAACAGCAGGCCCAGTTTGAGCCTGCTCCTAAGAAGCGAGGTCGAAAATCCAATTTAGAGATTCTTGAGACCTTTGCTGTAAACTATGTTATGGGTAATTCATCCACGGTTCGCCAGGAAATCCATGGTTGGGAACGAGACATTCAGACTAACCCAGAAGATAATGAAGTGAAAGTTGAAATCTTGGACTTCATAACTGACCCTAGCAACACCCGGGGTCATCTCACGTTATTCCAACAAACTATCCATACGTATTGGATAGTTAAGTGCCTTCTAGCAAAGGCTATACAGAGTTCCCCTCCTGTCCAAGCTCAGCAAGACCCAACAAAAAATGAACTCCGCCTTCTAGACCTGCTTCAGGACATGCAGAACCAGCTGCAACATATCAAGATCACTCAGTATCAGGCAACTGATTGTATTAACAGATTGGATGATCGGGTAGGCCGTATGGAGAAGCAACTCCAGCAGCTACAGCGAGTTGATATGCAAGGGTCCACGGTGAAAGACCCAGCTCCAGTTTCTTCATCTGATGGCTAGTTGTTTTCTTTATCATCCTTTTTTATGCAATTAACGGTCTTATATGAACTCATTTTATTTTATCAGTATGTAGATATTTCGGTAATAAGAAAGATAGCTCATGCGGGTTATAGACGGATGAAACAATTTCAATTTTGATTTGCTTTTCATGCATTAAGATGGCCAACAAATATGATTTCCTACGAGCAGATTGAAACCACAGACTGCATTTTATATTTTTGTAACTTGCCTTCCAAATATAAATAGAAAATAATAAAGTTCTACTAAATTTACAAAAACAAAAAAGTGAATATTGTCCACATACATATATTCTCCACTCACGCGTCACACCGCTCATATATATATATATAGAGAGATATAAGGCCTTCCCCTAACATAGAACCACCACCACTATCTCGTTTCGTGCTATGTGAGAAGGTTAATCATTTGTGTTTATTTGGAGAGTTATTGGCGTTCGGCATACTGTGAATTATTCAATCCATGGCATACTATGGGGAGTACGATTCATGCCAAGAGAGGAACGAGAGGATTTACGAGTCCCCGCCCATTTCAGGCTCTGGCTATCAGCAGTACCAGCAGCCGCCACGTCCCCCTTGCGACCCATGCTTAAATGTAACAGAAGGAGGCCATGGATTTAACGAGGATGGAGGCCCTGCAGCTTATAACAAGTATAATGCAGGAGGAGGCTCTGGAGTTAATGAGTATGGACGCCCTGCAGCTTATAACAAGTATAATGCAGGAGGCGGCTGCATATGAGTGGCCAGCAAATAATTCCGCACGGCCAGATCGTGAGGGTGTGCTCTAAGGCCAACCCTGACTACGCTTTGGCTATCAGAGATGGCAGTGCCGTCATGCTCTTCTACAATCCCAATGATCCCACAATGGTAACTATGCCAAATTCTCAGATGCTTCCATAGATTCTGTTAATATATATTTTCTTGAATATTGATACTTGTTGATACATATATTTTCTGGATTGATCTTTGTTGATATATATTTATATATAATGTGTATATGCATTCATGCAGCAATGGGTGAAGGATGAAAGCTGGAGTAACCAAGTGAGGGACCAAGTGGGTCATCCTGCTTTCGCTCTGGTGAACAAAGCCACTGGTCAAGCTCTTCGCCATGCCATTGCTGAATGTCAGTAGGTGCTGCTCACTCAGTATGAGGGCCCCACTTCTTATGATGAGAACATACTGTGGAGTGAGAGTGAGGACATGGGATATGGATATCGTACGGTAAGGATGGTGAACAACATTGGACTGAACTTGGACGCATTCCACGGCGACAGGAGGAGGGGAGGCATCAGAGATGGCGCTCGCGCTGTGCTCTGGAAATGGGACAAGCAGGACAACCAACTCTGGAAGCTCTCCCCTTGCTATTAACAGACTGTTACTATTGAGATGGCCGATATCAGTTGAAGAGAATGCTTAGCATAGCATAGAAGGTACCACATGGATACGAAATGATATGATAGGATGGCTGATTATTATAGTAAGATCAGAAAATATAGACCAGAGATTTCTGTGTGCGTTTGTAGCTTTTTATCATCTCATAAATAAATAAAGCTGTTTCATACTGTCAAATTTATAGTCGTTAAAATTACTGCTTATGTTCACAGCATACTATTAAAGCTACTGTTTATGTTCACAGCATATTACAATCAAGTTAGCATAGAGGGGAGTTTAGTACTTGCCTTAAATTATATTTGAAGAAAAAATGTATAAAAATTATAATTTGCATGGGTGAATATTAAATTAATAATGGTTAATAAAAATATGAAATTATGATGCTATAGTTTTGTTGTCAATATTGTTAAATTGAGATTTAAAGTGGATAAATTATTATTAGGATATAAAGATTTGTATAAATTTTGATGAGTAGCCATTATTAGTAAATGTACACATTCACAATTTTATTAAATATAGTTAATGGTGACTCATATATATAAATTTTTTTACATTTTATTTATATGTTTTTTATTTACTTTAGTATTATGATCAGAAATCACTGTTATAAATATATTTATTTACATCTTATCTTATTTATATGTTATTAGAGTTGTCTTGACTTTTTACAGATTTTTCAGGTGTTTTTTTTCGGTTCAAATTTCTTTAAATTCAGGCAGAAATTCATTGAAATCACAAGTTTGATGGATAATCTTTGCACAATCAAAGTGCTTCAGGGTTTTTCTAGGGTGTTAAATCCATATATATAGTCAAAAAACCAGTTTAAGTAACACAAATGAAGATTTCACCTCAATTTTTTCAGCTAGATTCTACCACCAGAAACTCCAAAAATTGGCACTAAAAACAACTCCATATGTTATTTACTTTAATATGAAAAATTTTAAAAAATATATTTTTAGATGATTTTCTTTTAATACTTAAAAATAAAAAATCACTCATAAATATTTACAATTTATTTATAAATATTTTCTATAAATTCTTACAAAACACTTTTGAATAATATTAAAAAATATTTATTTTAAAATTAAAAATTGCATCGGTTCCTCATCAATCAATTGATGCATGGTAGATAAATGTTATTATATTTATGTTAATATTACATTATTAATTAACGCTAAAGATATGTGTATATAATAAAATATTTACTCTCACATTTTTCTAATATGATGTTAAAGCTAGACTGGGTTTGGCTACTTCACAGAAAGTCAAAAAACATGACAGAAATGTAATCTACTGAAGTAGTAGATAAGCATAGGATTGTGTGGCCATTGTTTGACGGTAGTGTTTGACATTGGCCGTCCAAGTGAATGAGTTGGGATTTTTTAGTTGCCCGAGTAGCGTAGTCATCCAGCACGAGCTCTCCTTCTAAAATGAATTTTGAGGAAATGCGTAAGGAAGGTGTGAACGATATTTATGTTTGAAAGAGGGGGAAAAATGTTTGAACTCACGAGCATGAACAAGAACGAGATTGTGAAATTGTGGTTAAATTTGTACGGATTTGATCTCGTTAGAAAATAATTAATAAAATTTTGCAAGGAAAGAAGAAAAAACTGAGAAGAAAAAGAATTAATGAATTTTGTTAATGTATAATTTTTTTATTGTGAAAAAATAAATTCAATGCAATAATTTGAATTAATATAGTAGTAAGTTTAGTAATGGGTTTAGTAGTGAATCTAGAGAAATGTGAACTTGCACACTTATTTCGAGTTAATTGAACATGTAGTGGTCAGTGAATTGTCTAATGCAAGTGGAGATTAGTAGAACTCATGCATACAGGGATAGAGTGCCTTTTTGGTAATAATATCAAGGTTTTCATGCATGACTCCACTCACAAGCGTAACTAAAGTACAACTAAATGTACAATATCTCCAATATCCCCCTAAAGCACTACTTAAGAGAAGCCATGTAAGGTGCTCATTTTACAAAGCATCTAGGTAACATAAAACGACCACAAGAAAAGGAAAAACAGAAAACCACATAGGGACAAACCCCCCCAGTTCAAAATACAATAATGGAAAGGAAATACAACTACTAGGTAATTGTGTCCCCTCAAGGTGATCTTATAGAAAGTGAAACTTCTACTCATTGAAATTCTTCGTGAAGATGTCAGTAGTTTTCTTTGAAAGGGGATAGTACTACAAGTAGATGACCGGGCATCATGTACCAATTCTTGGATGTTGTGCATGTGGATCTCCATGTGTTTTATTCATTGCCTTTGTACTGGATCTCTGCAAAACTTTAGTGTTCTTTGGTTATCGCACCATATGATATTCAAATGATGAAATATGATACCAATCTCAGAGATTAAGTTTTGCAACTAAACGGCCTAAATGGCAATGTTGACTGCACCTCTATATTTTCCTCTACTGATGATAAAGCGATCACATATTGCCTTTTGTTAGACCAAAAAATGGGGCTAAAATTCAAACCAAGAACATATCTTGAAATGAACTTGCAATCAATGTTATTGCTAGCCCAATAGAATTTGTGTGGCCACTAAGTCCTGAAGTACATTCTGCTACATAATGTATCCCACAGCTAATGGTTCCTTGGACGTAAGGTTGAGGCTGCACTCGAGAGATTTCAAATGCATCTCATGTAGCTTTTGGATGTATCTAGAAACTATGCCTACTACATATGAGAGATCTGGATGAGAATGAGTGAGATAGAGGAGACTCCCCACAAGCTATCTATACATGTAATCAACCAAAGGTTTATTTTTCCATTCTTAAGTTGGGTTGTCGATAAGAGACGTGTAGTTGGGAGCTTGCAGTTGGTAATGTGAGGATGGATTAAGAGCCTCTCGCATACTTGGATTGAACAATTTTGATCCCTAAATCATTCTGGTTGATTTCTATTCCAAGGAAGAAATGTGACATACCCATATCTATCATGGAAAACATGTCATGCAAAATAGTTTTGACTGCAATAATGGTCAAGGTTTAACTACTTGTGATTAGTAGATCATCTACATAGAGCACTATGACCAATGGAGAGTCAGATGTTCTTAGAATATAAACATTTGGGTTGTATTTACATCAAACAAAATTTTGAGAGAATAAATATCAATCCATTTTAGCATATTATTTTGAAGGTGCTTGCTAGGGTCCACAAAGAGAATTCTTTAGTTGGCAAACTAAACATGAATTCTTTACATACTCATGTGGTTGCTCCATGTAAATTTCCTCTTTGAGATCACTTTGATGAAATGCGTTCTTCACATTTTAATACTCCCTCCCATTTCTGATAATGGAAATATATGTACTTTGACATTAGGTTGGTAATCCATATGTATATAATTGTTAGGATGGTGATCCAAAATTTTTCTGCAGGCTTGTGTGCCTATGCATTTATGTTATATATTTTGGGGCAAATTTCCCAGATACTTATATTCTGGTTTTGGTTGAGTGACTGCATGGGGGGGCTTGTGATATTGTAAAGATAATGTAATTATGCATATTATTAAAAAAAAATAACTAGCTATGGATCCCACTCTACATAAAAGTGTTTGCGGGGAATGCAAATCCACAGTAAAAAAGGAAAGAGGGTGACGTGTTCAATGTTTTGATGAAAAGGCACCCATGGCCCATATTTCTTTGGAAGGTGCCACATGGTGAAATAAAGCCATGCATATAAGACGTGTAGTGTTTCTCGTAAAGATTATTATTCAACAATTCATGGATGGATGGGGGAGCTAGCTATTGACCTAGAGCTTGGACTCTGGAATTGGCTGAGTAGTTGACAAGTCCTAGGCTTGGGCTTTGTAATCGACTAAGGCACGGTTATTCAATTAATCATGCAAAATGGGATGCATCCTATTTTTAAAGATTGGCACCTGGTTCTAGGAGCTTTGGTGGCTCCAGTAATGGCTTGGTGGCCATAGAGTTATATGGGGAATGTGGTTAAGAGATAGTCGAGGAGTCAACTTGTTTGGAATTTAGCACCAACTGGGGTTTTTCGTTTTTGCTGGTAGGGTACTTGGTCACCTAGAGAGTAGTAGATCCACTAAAGATGTAGGTTCAGACCATTATGACTGTCTATAAGGATCCCTAGAGGTGGGAACTACGAGGGACTTGGGTTGCACAACTTGGTGCAGGTTACGGGACTGTGAACTTGTGGATGGGGACTGAGGCTACTGGGGTTGGTGTTTGGGCCAATGCTCAACTATTTGGTTTATAATTTTTTCATGTGGAGTTACAGTTCCTACTTGGGGGTGACCTACAGTTGAGATTATGAACCACACCATCCATGGCTTGGTGGAACATGGAGAGTCCACAACAATTAGACATTTTATGTAGATGTGTACTGTGTGATGATATGTTTTATGTATATTTTTATGTGTGCTTATGTGTCTTGATAACAAACCCTAAAATGGGAATCTGCTATGTTGATGTCCATGCATTATATTTATGTGATATTTGGTTAAAATCCCTAGCCAAGGTTTGGTATATATGCATATTAATTTTGTTGTGCATGTTTTATTTGATATGGGTAAAACATTTTATTAAATGTGTGAATAAATGGTAATTATTGCATGGTACATAATTAGTTAGTATTTCTGATTATGCATGTAGATATGCATATTATAAT
This sequence comes from Pinus albicaulis, assembly GCA_034641835.2. Classification (NCBI taxonomy): domain Eukaryota; kingdom Viridiplantae; phylum Streptophyta; class Pinopsida; order Pinales; family Pinaceae; genus Pinus; species Pinus albicaulis. The sequence goes on along the minus strand of CM076570.1, from coordinate 352,087,716 downwards.
TAATCAAAACGATGTCAAGTACATGTACATACCATGGTTGCACTAGTATAGTCAAATTGAAAGTAGTACAAGGTATTAGGTGTTTATAGAGTACTATTCGTGAGTTGGTGTGGCTACAAAGGCTCTGAATATGATCCAAGGTTTCATAAACTATTCCAGGGTTTTGAGGCTTTCGCTGAGAAATGTCATAATTTGGCAACTTGGTTGTAGTAGTGTTGCCCAACTGGGGGTTGGGAACATTACAAGGTGGTATCAAAATTCTGTTTACAACATTGTGCTTGAATGGGCCAGATTTGGAGGCCAAACGAGGAATTTTTTTATAGGTTATAGGTTACCCACCATTTGTTTGACAAAAGTCACAATAGTGGAAATAGCAAATTATTTTATAAATTTGAGATTAGGCGCCACATAAAGGCATATGATAGAGTTTAAAAGGAATGACCAGCTAGATTTTGGATGTTTTTGGGTGAAATTTAACCACAAAGGGTTAAATTTATGCAATTAGAATATACAAAATTGATGAGAAAGCTTTCCATTAATTAAGATATTAATTCTTTTGTTACTATTGATTCATTGTATCTCTATCAATTTATGGGAAATCCTTGTTGAAATTATAATGTACCCAAACATATAATGTATGACAACTACTTGATATAATTTTGGAACGAGATGTGTTTCTGTAAACCTTAGTTGTAACATGCTTGCAATGAGTAAGTTTATGAAGGCATGGAAAATTATTAGGCATAAATTGTCTTTTGATTCGAGTGGCTATGCTCATGACAACCAAATGAGTGTTGAAGGTAGAATTTGAGAATGAATGTTGGTTGCTTGAAAAAATGATTGAATGCGATCTAGTATTTTTGGGCCACATTATTTTTGGGTGACAGTTCTCGGAGCATAGAATGCATTTCATTAGATGTTAGCACCATGAATTAAATGGTTGCAACATGTTTAATTTATGTATAAGAGCCCTAAAACATAGAGTATATTTCTAAACTTGTAAATATTATTCTTGACAATGCCGAAAATTTATTCATATGAATGATGAATTCATGTCATCCCACTAGTGAAGCGATGTCACTAATACTGTGGGTATCGATGCAACCATTTAATTGAAGTTCCTCAATGCTCGAATTTCAATTAGTATGGGGAATTTAGAGTTGAAATACGATTACCTTATTTTTAGAATGTCTTTTAGCATAATTATCTTGAAGGAACAATATACAGACAACTCCTAATGCAGCTAGGGAAATATTAGTAGGGATCAGAGAAGAAGGTGCTATTGAGTCTTCAGATAAATCGTTGGATTTTCTCTATTCGAGATCTTCATTATTTATGAAGTAACACTAAGCTTGCTTTTGCCAACGTGTCCAACCAATACGCCTGCAAGGTAGTATAACCATTTCACCAGGAGACTACATCTAGTTGGTATGATTAATATGTATGCAAAGCAACACAATGATAAGTATAGGTGATTATATATGCAAAGTGTGTATTTAGAGGCATTTTGGAGGAATTACCTCATGTGTGTCAAATTCATGGAACCTATAAAAGATCCAATTTTTTTTCTAACGCTAGCATGAAGAGTTTGAAATTCTGACAGACTACAAAGAGGTATGGTACAGTACCATACCTTGTTGCATATATCCTCATATAAAAGCAAGAAAGGGGATATTAGCACATTAACCAAGAGTTTTGGGATCTATGAATTCGTAGTCTATCTCTCTACAAATAATCTCTATCCGCCACATGTTTGTATTGAACTACATGGTAATTTTCAATTATGCTCTTCTTACGTTGGATAGAGTATTGGAGGATACTAGGTGGAACACACAAAATTGAATTAAACAAGACTCAATTTTGCTTGTTGATCAATTCCTTTTATATCAATTGAATTGGGTAGGATTTGATGTCGGTAGTCGTGGTCTCATTTTATGATCTCATTTAACATATTGCTAGCCAGTTTCATGATGACATTGTTTGTATTCAAATTGATATTCAAAGCAAGGATGAGTACAAATATCTGCTTCTTTGGTGGATTAATTCACTTATGAGATATGCTCATGGTCATTCATGTATAACAATAGATAAAACTTAGAAGAGGATTTTTATGGCCTCATGTGAGGTTTAAATGTAGATATTTTGAAATCAATAATAGAAGGGTGTGGAGCTGGAATATGTTGCACTGAGGAATGTAGGACATCTTACATAAAAATCCATATCAGTCACCATAAACACTAATAACGTGAAAAGGAAAGATAATTTTGGTGATTATTTTTGAAGATATAATGGATGCCAATGTTATTCTACTGTAAGAATTCAAGTCTAGTTGGATACCTTTGTTACAAGGTTGACCAAGGTGTTATTTATTGGGGTGCAATATTAATTGTAAATTCTATCCCATTTCTTTGTTTCATAGGTATTTGAACTTTGGTGTTCAATATAATATTCAATTTAGGGATTTAAACTCTCACGCTCAATAGAATATTCAATTTAGAGATATAGATGTGGAAACTTGACAAAATATTCAATTCATATATGCTTTTTTTTCTTCCATGAATATTAAACCCATGAATGAATATGTATATGCGTTCATGATGGAAAATTGTAATTTTTGCTTCCAGGGCAAGTTTCAATATGCATGTGACTTGTTGGAGGAGATGAGCCCATGATGTGATGACATGCCATGGTGCCATGGTGAATACATGTCACGAAGGTGGAATCCATGACATTGGTGCATTTCATTTGATATAAAACTCACCATTGAAGGTGGTAGATGCAATAGAGGTTCAACATTAATTAATGAAGTGACTTGTTGTTAATTGGAACCACGTTGGGGAGAGAGGAACCATGATAACGTACCCACCTCACTGTGATTTTAGCATGCAGGGGTGTAACACCCCACCCCACATTTACCCACTTTTACAAAATCACTAGGGTAAACATGAGTTGAGAGTTACTATGCATGACCCAACCTCCAAGATTCAGTTATGGAAATGGGGTCCACTTATCAAACTTTACTGCATCACCCAGAGACACATGATCACCCATATGTCAAACAAATTCCATTGGTGACCTTTACTCTGAGCTGAAACCACTTTCAACCTCGCTTTACATCCCAACCACAAGCATGTAGTCTTGTCAATGTGACCATAAGGCTCCATCTACATGCATAACACATCCTCATTATCTCTCTCCCTCTCTCCCATATCACCCTCTCTTCCCTCCATCTCCATCTCTATCTCCCTCCATATATCCTTCTATCTCACTCTCTCTCACTCCCTCCACCTCTTTCATTATTCCACGCCACCATTCTCTTTATCTCTCACTCTTCTTCACTCTCCCCCATCCTCTCACTCCCTCTACCCTCACTCCAACCACTCCCTCCACCACTCTTATTTTCCACACCATCATTCTCTCTATCTCTCACTTTTCCTCTCTCTCCCTCCCCCCAACTCCAACTCCTCTCTCTCCAACCCCTCATTCACAAAAAAATCAATACAACTTTATCTCTCTTTCACTTTCTCCTCATTCTCCCTTCTCTCCTTCTTCCTCCTTCCTCTCTCATCTCTCTTTTTATCTCCCTTCCTCTCTCTCCACATCTCCATTTATCTCTACCACCATATCCATCTATTTCTTTATCTCCCTCCCTCTCTTATTCTCTCTCTATATCCCCCATACATTCACTATATCTCCCCCCTGTAAATCTCTCTCTCTCTCTCTCTCTCTCTCTCATCTAGCTCTACCTATATATCCCTGTCTCCTCTCTCCCTTACTCCCTCACTATATCTCTCTCCCATGACTCTACCTCTCTTCCTCCCTCCCCATGTTTCTCTTCTTCCCTATCTCTCCTTATATCTCCACCTTCATGCTCCATCTATACATTCATCCCTATTTCCTTCTCTCTCTCTCTCTCTCTCTCTCTCTCCCATTCAATTTTCTTCTATATCACCCACCTTAATATATATATATATATATATATATATATATATATATATATATATATATATATATATATATATATATATATATATATATATATATATATATATATTATCTCTCCTTCCTTGTCTCTCTCTCTCTCTTTCGTTTATCTCTCTCTCTCTCCCTCTCATTCTCTCCCTTCCTCCCTCCCTTCCCTCTATTTCTCTATATCTCCATCCTTCACACAACCACCCCACCCCTAACTCTCTCTCTCTCTCTCTCTCTCTCTCTCTCTCTCTATGTGCCCTCCATGCCTTTATCTATCTCACTCCCTTTATCTTTATCTCTATCCTTCACTCCCTCCCTCTCTTTTTCTCTTCCCCCCTTTTCATCTATCTATATCACTCTCTCTCTTGCCCTATTATCTCTCTTTTTATCCCCCTCCACTTTAAATCACTCACGCACATTCTCTCTCCTCCCCAACCTCTCTCTCTCTCTCTCACCCTTCCTCTTTATCTTTATCCATATCTTAGTCCCTCTTTCATAAAAATCCGCTCCATCTCTTTCTGTCTCTCCCTCTCCATGTCTCACATAATTTTCTTCCCCCCACTCTCCCTCCCTTCCTCCATCTCTTCTCAACCATATTTCCTTATCTCTTTCAACTTTCAACACACATTCACACTCTCTCTCCCCCTTTTTTCCTCACTCCCTCCCTTTTTCCCTCTATTCTTACCTCTCTCCCATTCCTCATCACCCCAACCCCATGTCAACCATTTCCCATGTGTTAGATTTCCTAGTAGAAGGAATGTGCATGTTTTCTCAGTGGTAGGAACATGTGGATTCCTATCGCTAGCAACTGATGCATGTATTTAATGCCAAGATCATATGTGCATGCCTACTGCTAGGAATGAATGCGTATTTTTAGCACTACGAATGCACACATATTTTTTTGGATTTAAAATTATTTGTGGTATGTATCTATGTGTGATGGGTTAGTTTATTGAGATATAGATTTAAGATGACCAACTTGGTGGTTTAGGTTGAAAATATAGGAAAACATCATTTTTTGTGAAAACACACACACACACATATATATATGACATTATTTTCATATATCTGAGAGAAATTTGTTGTTCATGAAACTACAGAGAGATATAAACTCGGTTGTGTAGATTCTAAATATATAATTTTTGAAAGAGATTAATAATATTTAATATTTTTAATCCCTCTTGACATATGTCAAAATATTAAATTACATCCCTTTACTATTTCCACTATAACCTTTTGAGGCCTTAACCATTTGGGAACATAAATTTTATGGTGCACTATGGGATATTAAGACATACAATCTAGAAAAAGGGATGGATAGTTTGATAATATTAATACTTTTTAGGTTGCACTAACTAAATGCCTTCTAATTTCAATGATATAATGACTTTTAATTTTTTTTAAAAATGAAAAATTAAGATCATAAATTTTCAAAAAATAGTTGTGCACAAGGAAACTTTCTTCTCTACAACTCTAGAAGTATTTGTAATAGGATTCCATCATTGACCTACTCAAATGTTTCACTAACAAAAACATATGCATTTATGCATGAAAAATAAGATACCAATGATAAAAAAAATCAAACTTCACATAACCAAACATTATTTATATAAATACAAATTTTATATTCAGAAAGTTAATTCATTTGTCTACATTTCATATTTTTACACCATCTTCAAATTCATTGTGTAAGTATCTTTAATCATTCCCCAAGTTAATAAATTTCCATTTTTTCAAGTTTGCATTTCCACTATCGTGTCATGAGAGACCATCATTGACTTGCACCCACCCAAAGGTTTCATTATTATGTTTAGCAACTCCATTATTCTATAGAATATATTTGGTCTTGAACTTCCTTTTAATTCCATATTCTCTACAAAAAATACAAACTTCTTTGAGTCATACTCCTCCTCCATCTAGTCTAAGCACTTTTACATATTTTTCTCTTTTCTTTTCTGCAACATCCTTAAACTCTTTGAACTTTATGAATGTATATGACTTATTTTTGAGAGAATACACCTAGAATTTATTGCTAAAATCATCAATAAATGTGAAAAAATAAAATCTTCCACCAATAGACTAAGTTTGCATGGGTTTGCATGGATTTTAGTGAATAAGTTCCAAATGCTCCTTAGTCTATATGAGGCTTCTAGAAAACTATCTTTTTGATGTTTTACAAGAATACAAATTTCATAAGTTCTAGTTTGTTGTTTTGATATGGAAATACTTTAACCATTGAGTTTTTTTGCAAGATATCAAGACTCTTAAAAGGTAGGTGACTATAACTAATATGCCACAACCAAGTCTCATTTATTCTTGAGATATGTTGTGCATATGATTGTGGCATATTTACACTTTTAAGATTCATTTGGAACATTCTATTCTTGGTCATTTGGACCTTTGCAACAAGTATTTTACTGGGGTGTTTATATAATATTTTGCATATGGAGTATTTGAATCTAAAATCATAGCCATTGAGTCAAATTCAATATGTAATAGGCCATTCTTAAGATTTGGTACATAAATGACATCATAAACATATTTATTCTCATTTTCCTGAGTTAAAATAAAAACAAGACATTTTCTTATGGTCTTCACATGGTGATTTGGTACATAAAAACATCACACATATCTTTCTTCTAATTTTTCTTAGCCAAAATAGAAGCAACACCTTTTCTTATGGTATTCACATGATAATCATCTCCTAAAATGTAATTTCAAATTGAATATAGATATTGATACTAGAAAATAAATTCTTGTTACATATCATGTTATTGATGTAACCACTATCCAACAAAAATATCCTTTTTATCTTTAGTGATTAGACATGAGATGAACATTGATTTATATATCCATTTTTTAGTGATGGAGATATTATATCTCCCTTCGTTCACATCCGACTTCTTCATTTTTCTCTCACTTTCATAGTTTCCATATTTTTTGTAGTAGGAACATTGTAACATGGACATGTCGATCCATTCCTCCCCCCTGTCTCTAATTTCGAGAGTGTCTAGGTTGACTTGGTTGTCCTGATTATGTTGGTGTAGAACTTCCTTCTATTTTATGATTACCTCTTCCTCTTCTTCATTTTCCTCTACCTCTACCAATTGTTTCCTCAGTTTGAAGCCATGTTCTAAGGACTCTTCCTCCATCATGATTCCCGATTCATGGGACAAAAGAGATCTCATCAATTTTTCTACTATTATTTTTTACGGATATTTAGACTTTGTGCAAATGAAAACCATGTCAAACTTCTTAGTTAGGTTCATAAGATTTTTTTCCACAATTTTATGATCTTCAATCATCTCTCCATGTGTCTTGAGTTGATTCACAACTCCCATCACTTTTATCATGACCTAGTAAATAGTGTTTGCCTCCTTCATATTTAATGTTTGAAACTCTAACTTGAAGGATTAAAGCTTCATAGTATTAAATTATTTCATTGCCATGATATTGTAATATTTTGGAATTTCTTTGTGCTAGATGCTCTCATTATCTTGGAAAAAATTAAGTCACCCACTAAACTATGGATCCAAAGCTTGGCCATGTTCTCCTTTTTCCTCACTTTTGCAAGCTATTTTTTTTGAGCATTAGACATTCTCAATATATTTTCTTGATATGGCTCTACAGATATATTTCCATTTTTTCCAAACATTCTTAATGTACTTATAAAATGGTATCCATTCTCATATACTAGAACTCATAGTTCTTTCCAACATGAATTAGTCCTTATGTCTAACCCAAATTAGTTGTAGAGGCCATTCTCTAAAATTTTTGTAACCCTAAAAGAGAATTTTTATTTTTTAATCCACAAGTCCAAATATAAAAACCCTAAATTTTATAAATGAAAAAACTTTATTGATAAACTTAAATATAAAATTTGCAACACCACACAATTACTAAATGGTCCTCTATATTAATAACCCATAATAATAAACCATGGTTATCAATAAATATGTTAATACAATATTCCATTCTTAAAAAATAAAGTCAATATATCTATATTTTAATGATACAAAAAGTGAAAATTAAATGGAATGGTTTATGTGCTCCAAATACTTTAAAAATTTTTAACTTCTACAAAAAATTTCTCCAAAATAAGCCTTTCATGTCACTACATAAGCGTCAAGGTGATTCTTCCATTTAACAAAAAAAGTAATCGCTTGAGGTGACCCAATTATTCAACAAGTGTACATGGTTGTGATGGAGACTTAGATCGTCTCCTATGCATGGCAAAAATGTATCGTGATAGCGAATATACTAAAAGTTTTAGATGAGGGCTACAAAAATGGTAACAATGAACTGGAGACTTGCATAATTGACTTAATATACCTACAATAAGTGATTTAGTTAAGCATAAATGCACATAATCCATAATATATAGGTCCAAAGTTACATATTTATATTCAGTTTGGTAAATAAACATTTTCATACAAAATGGAATTTTGTTCTCTACATACATAACGACAACTCTTTCCTAACATCGAGAGAATTGTAGCTAGCGCCCTAGACATAAATTGTCATTTTGTGCCGAAAATTCCACATCGCAACTAATGTACTTAATATATCTCTCAATCACCATTACCAGCCTTGACACTGATAAGTGCATCTCTAAAAAAATTCTTCATCCTCTTCTAGATGGATGAAACTTAGGCCTTCTCTTCTCTCAAAGTACCATGCCTCTCTAGGATTTGAAAGGAAAAATAACATATTAGTTCATTTTATGATAATTATATTGGTTAAGACACTTAATAAATATAATTAGAATTCAAATATAAAAAAATCCATCTCCAACATGAATCCAAGTGGTTAGTAGGATTTCCTCCTTTGTGATCGAAGACTCTCAACATTGCCTACCTACATCAGTTAATATAATTAGTTAATTAAAAAAATCAAAATGTGTAAAATAAATGTAAATCACGTTAATGATAACATTTTTATCAAATAATTAATCTCACCATGAAGCTCTGAGGCAATGGAGATTATTTCCCTTCTTAAAGTGAATGTGGATCACATGGTTGGAAAACCCACTCCAAGAAAATGATAAGGGCTAGGGAGGATGTCATTATAAAAATAGTAGATGCAACCACATATGTAGCTATAGTAGATGAAATACTACTTGTTGAGATAGCGGATTCATTGATAAGAGGTGGGGATCTTGGCTATATAACTTTCTCTAAAGCAATAATGATGGTTGGGAAGGATGTAGTTGCAACAACTGTACATGCAATATTAGTTTTTTCAACAACGTATGTAGTGATAGTAGGGGTATGATGATGAAGTGTTGTAGATTGAATGAATGTGGTAATGGTGGAAGGATGTAAATGAAAACTTGAGAATTTGAGGAAATTCACCCCCATGAGCTATAGTACAATAGGGGGAAGCACCTTAGGGAGGAAATGTGAATGTCAAGTGTTGGAGGGAGGGGTTTGGCACATGGAATGGCTGGAAATTAATGTAATGTGAACTAAATGGGCTAGGTGAAGGATGAAATTGGATGGTTATAGAAAGGAAATGGATTGGGAATGATGGAACCTACATAGATTTAGTATCATCAAATTCAACTAAACTATGATAATTAATTTCACATTAAAAATATATATAATATAACATATACTATCTCGGTGGTAGGTGATCTACTAATCCTGGGTGAAGATGGTTACTTAAAATATTTAGTGGAAACCTATGGAAACACAACAAAATTAAGATTTATTTCTCCCAAATAACTTGGACGTTTGGAAGGTGAATGGATGTGCGCATGGTGGAAGGATGTAAAGGAAAATGTACAAGTTATTGGTGGTGATACACCACCATCAACTATATAATAGGGGGAAGTACCCTAGGGGAGGAAATGGGAATGCCAAGCATTGGGTGCGAGGTGGAGTATGTGTGAAATGGTTGGAATTGGCATGTAAGGTGGACTAAATAGGCTAGGTGAAGGATGAAATTGGGTGGGCATAGAAGGGGAAGAGAGTAGGAACAATGGCACCTTCATAGACATTTTTAATATGTCTTATTAGTTAAAAAAAAAAATCAAGCAAACTAAGATAGTGAATGTCACATTGAAAATAGATATAATATAACATATATTATTTGGGTGGAAGATAATATACTAATCCTAAGTGGAGATTGTTACCCAAAGTATTTAGTGGACACCTGTGGAAACAAAACAAATTAAATATTTATTTCTCTCAAATATTTTGGACATTTGCAGAGAGAATATATGTGGGAATGGTGGAATGATGTAAAATAATTCGTACATGGTTTTGGAGGTGATAAATTCCCACCAATTATACAAGAGGGGTAAGCACCCTAGGGGAGGAAATGGGAATTCCAAGCATTGTTATGGAAGAGAAGGAAATGGTAATTCCAAGCATTGTTATGAAAGAGAGGGTGGCGGGGGGGGGAGAAGGGGTTATGTGGTGGTGCATTGGTCATAGGTCATAATTGGGATGTAATGTGGAATAAATGGGACAGGTGAAGGATAGAATTGGGTGGATACATAATGGGAAGGGGTTGGGAATAATGGCACCCACATTCACATTTGTAATGTATTTTATTAGTATGAAAAAATTAAATTCAACTAGATTAAGAAAATGAATCTCAAATTAAATCATATATAATGTACAATATGCTACCCATGTGTTAACGAACAAATACCTCTTACGGACAAGAGAGATCCCCCTGGATCTAGAATCCCGATCTAGAACAAAACAAACAATGACGAGAAACTTTCCCTAGGTTTAATCAAATCAATGATGAAAAGAAAATTGGGATGGACCTATACCTTTTTTATGATGGTTGTATTTTTGGTTGTTTGTAGGTTCTAATTATGTCCTATATTCTTCAAGGAAAAGACTTTCAAATAAAAGAAAGAAAAAAACCATCAAAGTACAAACAATTCAAAGATAATTTGATAAAACCTATATATGTGATCAAGGAATCATATACCAAATGTTTCCAGCAAATAGAAAATGATATGTGGGAAAGGAAAATGTAACTGTATTTTAATGAAGGAAATGTTACAACCTAAAGACGCCTTGATGTTGTAGGTACCTTTCTAGTTTTTCTTCATTTAAATGTATTTCCTTCAAAAGCCTTGAGATTAAATGTTTGATATTTTAGCATAGTTTCACCAAAGGCAAAAGTCTTTCTAAGATATTCTAACTAGCCATCTCAATGGGAGATAGTTGGACTTGTAGGGCTAGGAAAGTATAGGAGGAGGATAAGGGATGGAGGTTGAGACCAAAAATGTTAGGAATTTGAGTTGGATCCACACTGATAAGATGGGATTCCATACAAAAGGCTTCTATTCTAGAAGATTTTCGTACTTTTTATTTTTACCTGCGTTATAATAGTGTCGCACCTTGTGAAATAGTAAACTACATCATTGCCGCACCTTAAAAATTATGCAACCAACGACAATGAGATATGTCACAGGATTTTAATGCTTAACATGTGACATCCTCCTGAATTAGTGATTTTTAAGGTATTTTCACAAGTTTCTTATCATCCAAAAAATGGTTTTTCTTCCATCTTCTTCAGGGATTAATGGTAATTATGCTTCAAATAGTGAAGGGTATAACATCAATTTCCATTAATGTGACAAAATAATGTGTACCACAATGTGGGAGGTGACTTTTTAATACTAGGTGGATATGGGTACTCAAAATAGTGAATGGAAACATGTGCAAACACAACAAAATTAACACTAATTTCTACCACATGACTTGGAATTTTTTAAAACAATAATTTTTTAAATCCTACTAAGTTGTCATTGAAGTAGACACACATAAATTCATTTTTAACTTTGTGTGAGGTGTCACAATGTCAAATGCTATAGCCATGCTTTCATAAAGCTGAGACAACATATTCCCACCTGATGGTGGTGTATCCTTTCATATCATCTATACATGCCTGGAAAACAAAATTAAATAAGAAGTACTCTAAAGCTACGCTTATTGAATATTTATCAATTGTACAATCAAATATATTTAACCAATTATTTAGAATAAATTAAAAATCATACTAAACTGCTCCATAAACCTCTCATGTATAGAATCATCCATTGAAACTCATCTAGTATTGTTGCAATTAGAGCATAGTGGTTCTATTTGATTTGAACTAGAAACACTAGCATGCCTACATGGAATTGATGTTCTATAATTAGTGTGGCTCGAAGGACCTACATATGGAAGTATAAGATACTTATCCACTGATTAACTTTTGGAGGCCAAAACAAATTAATTATGATCCATGAGACTATGCAGTGTGAGACATGTTATCACATGTTGTTAGCAACGTGATCCAAAAATTGAGTTGCCTATGGGGGCAGGGGTGGGATGGGTTAGAAATTGTAGAAATTATACAATATGTGTGTATATCTTGGATTCAACTGAACTAAAAATTTTCTAAAGTTAAATACTGAATCTTTTCTACAAATATTTGCAGAATTAAAACACAATCACCAATTACATAAGCACGAAGAAAGATCAATCACACACAACACAGATAATTTCCTTGGGAAAGCTTACAGCTAAAAACCCCACTATCTTCTATTGTATATTATATCATGGATCATGAAACAATCACATACAAAATTATTCTCACAAGATCCCTCAGTACATCAGCTAAATCTCACACTGTCATACAAAAATTGGCAAATCCATTAGCCAATTTACTGTCTCCAGATAACCTGCCTTCAATGCGCAATCCCTATTGAATGCAATCCTTGAATTGATGCAATCCTACCTGCCTTGGCTGCGCAAGTATCATGGGCACATCCAATGTGTGTGTGCTTGCATGTGTGCAAGTGAATAATGTCACAATTGATAATAAACTTCCATTTCACCTAGAACTCAACTGGGTCTCCACTGGATCTGACATGCATGCAGCTGATATTAGTAAATCTTCAGTTGCATGTGAGATCACTGATTGTGAATTAATTAATATTGAATTCACTTGATCTCTCACTAGTGTATCCTTAGTTACAACTAGCACAACTGAGTTTAAATCACTTAACCGAGTTAAACTATTTAGAACTTGCACCAACGCATGCACCACTGCACTTCCAACTCTGTTACAACTAGAATCACTCAGTTATAACTAGAATTACTCTGCATGTCCCACCAACCAACCTCTTAACTCGAAATTTAGTTAGCTAATTGATTTTCCACTTCAGTTAATTATTTTCAAGTCCACATTGAGAATATATTACAATTTAATGTCCATCTAAATTAAGGGATAATAAAAATAGACATGCACCTAAAAATAGCCTGTGGGCCCCACCTTAGTATAGGTGCTTAATTTTCACTAGGATCATGGGTTCCAAAAATTTCTTGTTGAATCTCAACACTACCTCTCAACAAGAAATGGATTATCCTTCACTCTGATCTTGTCTCTATGGTATTTGAATTTTCTCCTCGTGAGTTCCTTCATCAGAATATCTGCATCCTAATCTTTCTGTGGGAATGTACTGAAGCAACATGATTCTCCTCTGCACACAATCTCTGAGATGATGGTACTAGATATCTATATGATTGGACCTATCATGAAACATAGGATTAATCGAGAGTTAAATGCAACTTTGATTATCATAATGAATCACTGTCAGATCCATATGAGAACCAAACAAACCAACTAATATCTTTCTCATCTAGATAGCCTCACATGGAGTTTGAATTGCTGCCATGTATTCTTCTTCTACTAAAATGAGTGCCATGGATCTCTGCTTCTTGCTGTACCAAAAAACAGCTATAGATCCAATGCTAAAGATCCTTCCCTGATGTGATTTTTTTGTCCGATGGACTGCTAGCCCAATCTGAATCTGTGAAGCCATGCAACTTCACTCCATATGTCTCTCTGTACCATAGACCATACTCTGATGTGCCCCTCAGGTATCTCAGGACATGCTTCCCCACCTTCCAAAATAGCTTAGTACGATTAACCATAGTTTGACTCAGCTGGTTAACCGCATAACAAATGTCCAGTCTCGTGTTCACTAGATACATTAGCAAACCCACTAACTGTCGATAGATAGTAGCATCCACTACCTATCTAGAAGTAGCATCCTCTTTCCTCCAGTTTCTTGGAAGAGGAGTATCCACGGGTTTGCAGCTCTCCATGTTAAACTCACCTAGTATCTCCTTTACATACTTTCCTTGAGACACAAAAATTTCACCATCCCACTACCATATTTCCAATCCAAGGAAATAATGAAGGAGGCCCATATCCTTCATTTCGAACTCCCTTGCAAGATCCTCCTTGAGTGTATCAGCTATTCATCACCAGTCAAAATTAAATCATCAACATAAAGAACAATAATTAATAGCTTACCCTCAACCAAAATATGGTATAAGTTTGCATTTGCTTCACTTTTGGTGAAGCCCAGTCCAGTGAAATAGTTGTCTATCTGAGTGTACCAAGCACAAGGTGCTTGCTTCAGCCCATACATCGCTCTCTTGAGCCTGAACACATGTGACTTGTTGTTGAAGATATTAAAACCTTTAGGCTACTCTATGTACACCTCTTCCTCAATGATCCCATTGAGAAACTCATTTTTCACATCCATCTGATGAATGTGCCAACCCATCTGCACTCATAGTGCAAGGATGGTCCTTATAGAAGAGTACCTTGCAACAGCTGCAAAAGTCACATCCTAATCTATCCCCTCGATCTGTGAGAAACCTCGGGCCACAAATATAGCCTTGTATTTCTCCACACTCCCATCAGAAGCTTTCTTTACCTTGTAGATCCATCTCGAACCTACCACTGATTTGTCAACCGGTCTTGGGATAATTTCCCATGCATTGTTTTTGACAATGGCGTCATACTCCTCCACCATTGCATCAACCCAATTAGGATGTTGCATTTCTTCTTGAAAGGAAGATGGTTCAGTCAAAATACATTTTCTCATGATAGCTGTGTGTCCACTAAATCGGTCAAGAGACTGTCTCTGTCTGCCCTGTGAAGTAGGGGATCCTACATTATGTACAGCATCAAGTCTCAGCCTATCAACTTTCGTGGTGTGCTTTCTACCATTTCTGATGTATGGCTCTGCATGAGTGGCTTCCTCCACTCCATGAACCTCCTCATGTGGCTGATCCACATCTTGGGACTCATATTTGGGAGCTAGCAGTTCCTCCTCCGCATGCAATTCCAACTCCCTCTCAAGGGACAACCGCATGGATTTCCCCTCATCAAATTTTATATCTCGTCGCACAACAATCATTCTATTGTTTGGAAAATACACACAATAATTATGGGGTGTTTCTATGTACCCCACAAAAATCCAAACTTCAACAGTCAGTTCCAACTTCTTCCTGGCGTCCTTGGTCACATGCACATAAACAGATGAGCCAAAAATATTAAAGTGTGAAACATCCAGTTTCTTATCAGTTAAAGCTTCTTCAGGTGTACTCATGCCAAGTGATCTATGAGGACAACGGTTCTACACATAAACCACAGTGTTGCATGATTCTTCCCACAAATGCATTGGTAGGCCCTGATGATGCACCATCGCTCATGTTGCACCCACGATCATTCTGTTCTTCCTCTCTGCGACTGCATTCTGCTGTGGGTTATGAGGCTCTATGAGTTCTCTTCAAATTCCTTCTTTGTTGCAGAATTTATTGAATTCATTAGATATGTATTCTCCACCATTATCGCTCCTAAGAGCCTTCACTTGCTTCCCCGACTCTTTCTCCACCAATGGTTTAAACTCACAGAACTTAGAGAATGTTTGATATTTCTTCTGCATGAAGAAGATCCATCATTTACGAGAAAATTCATCAACAAATATTACATAGTACTTATGTTTTTCTATTGAAGCAACTGAGAATGGTCCACACACGTCTGTGTGAACTCTCTCAAGGATCCCTAAAGCACAATTCTCCTTCTCATGAAAGGTGGACTTTAGATACTTCCCCATTGTGCAACCCTTAAACTGATCTAACTGAGAAAGTGTTCCCATTAGAAGTCCAGTAGATATTTGCTGCATTACTTTCAAGGCTTCATGATGAAGATGGTCCAATCGCCCGTGCCATAATTCACCTTCATCCTGGCTCACCACTTTTTCTGGCTTTCCCATCATGGCAGTGCAGCCATCTACCTCCATATTGTGGAGATTCTTAACTCGAATCTCTATCGTCTTGGCTTGACCCATTGTTTTATGTCGTAGGAAAAATTTTCAATCACCAAAAACAACGTCATAGCCTATGTCCTCCAACATTGCAACCAAGACCAAATTTTTCTTCAGACCTAGTGAATGCATTACATATTTTATTTGAAATGGTTCACCTGAATCTAAAAGGTAATGGTACCAATCCCAGTAGCAATATACCATCCTTCGTCACCTATCTCAATATGCATCTAGAGTTCTTTCTCCTCCAAGTGACTAAAAAGTTCCTTGTCTTCCATCATGTGAAAGGAAGCACCACTGTCCAAATACCACACCGATCCCAATGCACTTGACACCATGCATGCAATCTGTTAGTGTCAGTCTAGTCATACTACCATTAGTGATAAAAATTTCTCTTTTTCATTTGCATATTAGGAGTCCCATACCATAAATTTCACCATTTCGCTAGGTCATGGATCCATTGATGGTAGTGATTTTTTATCAGTTTTCCCTCATGTGAAACTTACTGATTCTCCTCTCTATGGTCTTTAGTCATGAGTTACTTTCACTTTGTGAGTCATGTCAGCAGGTCATAGGATGGGTCTCATTAAGTTCTAGCATCTCACCATGGTCAAATTAACGAGTCAAGTGTCAATAAATATCAGCAAGGTCATGAGGAAGTCAATGAGCTCAAAGTCACAACACCTGGAAATATCAAATAAATGTTTTATTCAGTTTGATGCAATTTTCACCTCAAAACCATGTTTTGAGGTGAAAACATGATACTTTTCCTTTATTATCATTTATTATGTAATTTTATGTCAGCATATGTAATAAGTCACAATTCAGAAGCTGCTATCTCCGCAAAGTCATCACCCTGCCATTTAGAGAAGTTTTCCATAGAATGTTTTGGGTCAAATCATGTTCTAAGTATGCTCAGCAGAAAGATCCTAGAAAGAGCTTTCCAACGGTATATTACACTCTCAAAACTGACTTCTGGATTGAAATTTATGCCTAAGTGAATAAAGTCCTTTATACCCTAACCCTCCCCTTTTCCCATTTCCCTCCTACACTTTATTTCATAATTTTTTTTAATGTTTTCCTTTATAAAACCCCTTTTTCCCCTTCCGATGGAAAAATCACATTATTAAATCTTTTAACACATATGCGATTAACCCACTTCCCCTCATGTCCCTTAAAACTTTATAATAACGTTTTAAACTTTGTTATTATAAAGTCTCGTTTATAACCACTTCCCCTCCATTACCCCTGAAATTTATAATAAAGTTTATATATATAAATTCCCCATCGTTCCAAACCACTTCCCCGCCATACCTTTGAAACTTTATAATAAAATTTAAAGTTTTATTATAATCGCCAACTCGAAGTCCCTTTCCCTTTCCATCGCAATCGCAACAATTAATATATGTCTCCCGATTGGCCCTTTGTTAAAAATTCGATGCGATTGCATTGAGTTCCCTCGATTGTATATCTCTGATGGAAAACCCCTGATTAACCCCACCCGATGTTATCCTGGCCGTCGATCTGCCCATCCGATTGGACGACCCATACTCGATTGGCACTTTCAAAGAGTCCCTCCCAAATACTCCTCCGCCGTCAATCGCCCCTCCAATACGACGGCCCATATTCCATCACTCCGTTGCAATCAGGGTTTTTAAATAAACTTCCCCTCCACCCTCCTCCGATCTCCTGATGCCAATGGAATTTCAGGCCCACCACAATATCTTCCACCCTTTCATAATTAAATAGCCATTTTCCTGTGTAAATCTTAAAATTGTGTTATATTTCGTTTTACAAAGGACTTTCCCCCCATCGCATTTACTCCAATCGCATCAGAAATTTCTTTGCCTTGTTCCAAATATATGCTCTCCTGTCCCCAAGACCGATTTCGATTGCGACTCCCATGGGCCCCTCTTTAAAAATCCCTCCGTTCTTTTAAATTGTTTTTTCCCTTATAACTCGAAAGGTTTGTTTTAAATCTATTTTAAAGGGATTTCTACACCCTTCTATTTATAATCCCATCAGACTTTTTCCCAATCGCATCGGAGTTTTTATATATGCCCTGTTCCCATTTCTCCGATCCCGATTGCGATTACATCATATATTTTAATAACTCCCGTTTCCTTTGATCCCGATTGCGATTGCATCATATATTTTAACAACTCCCCTTTCCTCCGATCTCGATTGTGATTTTAAAACTCCATTATATATTTCCTCCCCTCCAATCCCGATTGTGATTGTGACTTGGCCCCACCTCCTCTCCCTTTGATCCTTCCATTCAAAAAAGGTTTTTCCCTTCACTTAAGGCACAATTTCATTTTATGTTATGTCAAAGGTATTTTATTCAAAGTCAGTTTTCTTCAAAAAATAAAAACAGTGAGAGATAGTCAAATGGCCGAGAGCTACAATGAGACCGAGATTTCTACAATAGCAGAAAAATAGGATCTGCTCTTCAAATTTCCTATTTTTTTTTCAACAGCGTAACAGTGAATTTTCCAAAATGGTCAAATGTAATGCTGCTCCTTCTTTTAGGCAGATTGTTGGTTCTATTTTCTATCTTCAGATTTCAGTTCTTGAGCTGTTAAAACAACTCCCTTTTTCTCTGGATCTATGTTCCCACATTTCAGCCTATTTAATGTAATTGTAAATCATTTGTAAAGCAGTCTGTAAATCAGTAAGTAGGGGAATAGTGTGGAAATCAAGCAGAACGTTCTGCGCTCCATTGTAACAGCTTTGGACAAGGAATTAATAAGAGATGCAGCTCTGTTTTGTGGGATCCATGTGGTATGAAATTGAGCATTTGTTCTCTCCTTTGTGTTCATATGTAAATTGTTATGTTCATCATTCATTCATAAACATCTCTGGTTGAATGCTTTCAATATATAAAGGTAGAATCCATTTTTATGCTCTGCCTTGGGATATCATTCAATACCCTGTGTTTTTCTTCTGTTTGAAAAGGATCCATCTTCTATGCCCTTTTCAGCTCCTCACCAGTCTTTCCATTCCATCCTTATTTAAACCTTATTGCTAAAATTTTCTGCCTACCATGCTGCATAGAATACCCTGTATCCTAATTTAATTCCCCAGTTTCAAGCTATCTTATTTGTCCCATACATCCCTGAAAAAATTTCATTTCATTTAAAAAAATTTCCCATTATTATACCTAGCCTAAAATCAGTTCATTGTTGTACTTTTCATGGAGAGAGCCCTCTCCTGACCTTGTAGGGCTAGCTACAAGGCTGAGCCTGGTTTAGATGTTACCCTGATTTCCCTTTTTCAGCCTAAGGTCCAGATCAGGTGATAACATTTCTGGTGACTCCACTGGGGAATGCGATCTGACTGTCTGCGAGTGTTGAAAATGCATCAAGGTGATGGAGCTTAGTGAAATGAAGTCGCCTTCACTAAGTGGGCCCGCAGGCGAATTCTGGCGCAAAGTCTATTTTTAGACTATGTCTATTTTTAGACATATGGAGCATGGTCCAGGGGTTGCAGTATGTTATTCTTGGAGTATTGGTCATGTTGGTAAAAATATATGGGACTCTATTTTTGTGACCTATAGGTCGATAGGTTGATGTCTATTTTTAGACTGCCTATCCTAAAAATAGGGAAGTCAAATATTATTTACCCTTAATAATATTTGGACTCTAAACAGCAGTTTACTCTCTTGGAGCACTTCAGTTCGAGCTACAGAAGTGGCTCATGCATCTGACAGAGGAATTACGCTATTCCCAAGGGTTTGATTGCATCATGCATGGTTGACTTCAGTTGGACTTCAGTGGCAGAAGTTTGGAGGAGTTAATGAGACAGATAGTGGAGTTGTGTTCTGTTTATTTTAGTTGAACTAGTTGAGATTAGTTTAACTATCTAATCAATTAGTTATGAGTGGAGTGAATTAAATATTATTTAATTCATTAATTAGTAACTCATTATTCAACTCAAGAACACATCAGTTCACTACAGTGCATGATCAGTTCAGTGGAGACCAGTGAAAGAGGTAGATGAAAGGTGGAGTTAGCTATCAGTGGCGACATCAGTTGTGCATGAGATTTGAACCACACTTGGAGGAATTTCCCATGATGATTGCGCTGTCAAGCCAAGGAGATTCGAACCTTGGATCTCTATATAGACAGGCCTGGATTGCGCAATAGAGGCAAGGCAATTGGCGGTGAGTTTTGAACCAGTAACCTGTTCAAAACCAAGCTAGATTGTGTGTAACTTTATGAGAAAGTACTGAGTACTTGTGAGGAGTATTGTACTGATTTTGTTACATGATTTCTCCATTATAATATACACAATAGCTGTGGGGTTTTCAGCTATAAGCTTTCCCCATACATACTGTGTTAATGTGTATGATGATTTGATGTGTTATCGCTTGTTTTATTTCCGCATGTGTGATGATCTCAGTGGAAGAGATTATGTGTTGCATATGAATTCGAATTGATATGTGATCAGGATAGTCTCGGTGGATAATTAATCATTATTCAGCAAATTTCTACATGGTATCAGAGCTATTGAAGCAGAGATTGATCATCATAGTGATTACAAACTTATTTCGGTAGACAGAGTCTGCATGCGGGCCAGGTAGCCTCCGGATTCATCTTTCTTCGGAAAGTGAAAGGTCTGGTAAATGCCCCTTGCAGTCGATCTCTGTGCTAGAAATAATTTTTTCTCACAGATCTAGAGTGGTTGAGCTTTGAGGTGGAATTCGAATTTTGCAGCAGTTTTGTTTTCTTGGTGCCGGTGTTGAAAATGTCTTTCAATGGTTTGCGACTCGAATATGCTCTTGAAGGCAGTTCGAATTATGTTGCATGGAAGGATCGCATGGAGGTAGTATTAGAAGATAATGGACTGAAGGAGTTCGTGTATACGGATGTCCAAAAGCCCACTGATCCTGCTGAAGTCGAAGCATGGCAAAAGAAGATGGCAAAATGTCGAAGGATCCTGTTGGAGGGCGTCAAGGATCATATTGTATCCAGCCTGCATGGAAAGGCTTATCCATATTTAATGTGGAAAGCTTTGACGGATCTATTCCAGAGTAAGAGCGACTAAAGGAAGCTGGCGCTCAAAGATAAGCTCAGGAACATCAAGATGGAGAAAGGCGACAGTATCGCCAAATACCTCACGAAGTTCACTCAATGCAGAGATGAGCCGGGAAGTGTGGGGGTGACTGTCGAAGACGAGGACATGGTCGACCTGGCTCTCCTTGGTCTTCCGAAGGCTTGGCACTCATATCAAGATAGTGTCAATGGTCGGGAGAAGCTGCCGGGATGGGAGCGCCTTTGGGCGTATCTCATGCAGGAGGAGATAAGGAGGACTACTCGAGATGGATCTTCATCAAAGGGAGCCGATGAAGAAAATTGCGCTTTGGTGGCCAAAGCAAAGAAGGGGAAGGGTAAGAAAACCTCTCATTCTGGTGCAAAGGGCAAGAAGCAGGATATGGCGAAAGTGAAGTGTTTTCACTGCCATGATCACGGACATTATGCTACCAATTGTCCAAAGAAGAAGAAGAATAAGCAAGTGGGAAGATCTGCAGATGGAGAAGCTTTGGCTTCACAGTTCGAGCTTGAATTTTCACTGATTGCATGCTTGGTTTCAAGTGTGATGGGATCGGTGTGGTTCTTGGACAGCGGTGCGTCATTTCATATGATGGGAGATCGGGAGTTGTTCTCAGATCTGGAGGACAAGGATTTGGGTATGCACATCGAGATGGGCGATGACGGTAGATACAGTGCGACTGGTATCGGTACCGTATCCTTTGAGAGGGAGTCTGGTAAACCCTTTGTCTTAAAGGATGTCATGCATGTACCTGGATTGAAGAAGAACCTGATTTCAGTAGCGATGTTGGAGGATAAGGGGTATGATGTGGTCTTCAGCGAAGGAAAAGCCTTCCTGCGCAGCAAGACTACTGGAGAGACCCGGAAGATAGGGGTTCGAACTCAGAACCTTTATCAGTTGCAGGTAGATGACTGCGCAGCTATGGCATGCAAGGCTGGAGATGTGGTGAGCCGGGATGATGAGGGCGAACTATGGCACAGGAGATTGGGCCATCTTCACCATGGAGCCCTGAAGATTCTGCAGCAGATTTCTACTGGACTTCCTAAGGGCACCCTTGCGCAGTCAGATCAGTGCAAGGGGTGTACTTTAGGGAAGTATGTGAAAGCCACCTTTCACGAGAAGGATAGTCGCGCCACGACGATCCTCGAGAGAGTTCACACAGACGTGTGTGGTCCTTTCTCAGTTGCTTCGACAGCAAAGCACAGGTATTATGTGATCTTTGTTGATGATTTCTCTCGAAAGTGCTGGATCTTCTTCATGCAGAAGAAGAGCGATACATTCGCGAAGTTCTGTGAGTTTAAAGCACCGGTCGAGAAGGAGTCGGGGAAGAAGGTGATTGCTCTAAGGAGTGATAACGGTGGTGAATTCATCTCGGCCGAATTCAAGGAGTTCTGCAGTGCAGAAGGGATTCGGAGAGAGCTCATCGCACCCCATAACCCACAGCAAAACGGGGTGGCTGAGCAGAAGAACAGAATGATCGTGGGTGCTACACGGGCGATGTTGCATGATCAGGGCCTACCCCTTCACTTGTGGGCTGAGGCATGCAATACAGCAGTGTATGTGCAGAACCGTTGTCCTCACAAGGTTTTTGGCATGAGTACACCGGAGGAGGCTTATTCTGGCAAGAGGCCTGATATTTCCCATTTGCGGATCTTTGGTTCTCCTGTCTACATGCATGTGACGAAGGATGCGAGAAGGAAGCTGGATCCAACCGCTGAGGTTGGAATATTTGTGGGGTACACTGATACACCTCATAACTATCGGGTGTATGTGCCAGACAGTCGCAAGACTGTTGTGCGACGGGATATAAAATTTCAGGAGGAGAAAGCCATGCAGTGTTCGCTTGAGAGGGAGCTACACTTGCATGTAGATGAGGAGCTGTTAGTTCCTAAGGAGGAGCTTCCGGATGTGGATCAGCCACAAGATGAAGTTCAGGAGGTGGAAGAAACCACCCATGCAGCGCCAACCATCAGAGGGCGCATGCGCACTACAGAAGCTGAGCGACTGGCTCGAGATGCAGAGAAGGTTGTAGGACCACCTACAGCACAGCACAGACAGAGGCAGTCACCGGATCGGTACACTGGATACATGGCTCTTGTGAGTCAATGTGTCGTGATGGAGCCATCCTCTTTTGAGGAAGCTGTGGAGGAACCCGCATGGGTTGATGCCATGATCAAAGAATATGATTCAATCGTCAGGAACAGTGCATGGGAGATTGTCCCAAGACCGGTGGGGAAATCAGTGGTGGGTTCGCGATGGATCTACAAAGTGAAGCAGGCAGCTGACGGGAGTGTGGAGAAGTACAAGGCAAGATTTGTCGCCCGTGGCTTTTCACAGATCGAGGGGATTGACTATGAGGAGACCTTTGCACCTGTCGCAAGGTACTCTTCCATACGGACGATCCTTGCTCTCTCAGCGCAGATGGGGTGGCACATTCATCAGATGGATGTGAAGACTGCATTCCTCAATGGAGTTATCGAGGAGGAGGTGTACATAGAGCAGCCTGAAGGGTTTGAGATCTTCAGCAGTGAGTCACATGTGTGCCAACTCAAGAGAGCACTGTACGGGCTGAAGCAAGCACCTCGTGCTTGGTACACTCGGATAGACAGCTACTTCACCGGGCTTGGATTCTCCAAGAGTGAGGCGGATCCAAACCTGTACCAGATTGTGGTGGAGGGAAAGCTGTTGATCATCGTACTGTATGTAGATGATCTGATTTTGACTGGCGATGAGCAGTTGATACTTTCATGCAAGGAGGATCTTGCACGAGATTTTGAGATGAAGGACTTGGGCATCCTTCATTATTTCCTGGGATTGGAGATTTGGCAGCGCAGCGAAGGACTGTTTGTTTCTCAGGGCAAGTATGCTCGGGAGATTCTGGAGAGGTTCAACATGCAAGGCCGCAAGCCTGTTGACACTCCTCTTCCTGGTGGTTGGAGGAAGGAGGATGCTACTTCAGCGGAGGTAGTGGATGCCACTGTCTATCGACAGTTGGTGGGGTCTCTTATGTATCTGGTCAATACACGACCGGATATATGCTATGCAGTTAACCAGCTTTCGCAAGCTATGGTTAAGCCTACCAAGCTCTTTTGGAAGGCAGGCAAGCATGTATTGCGCTATATTAGAGGCACATCGGGATATGGTTCATGGTACAGACAGGAGGATCAGTTGAGGCAACATGGCTTCACAGATTGGTATCATCATATCAGAGATTGTGTTCAGCGGAGAATCATGATGCTTTCATATGTTCCCACGGAGGATCAGGATGCCGACATCCTGACGAAGGCGCTCACCAGGAGCAAGTTCGAATTCCACGGAGGCAGGATAGGGGTTGCAGATAATCCATATCTTGCTGAGAGGGAGTGTTGAAAATATAGCAAGATGATGGAGCTTAGTGAAATGAAGTCGCCTTCACTAAGTGGGCCCGCAGGAAAATTCTGGCGCAAAGTCTATTTTTTAGACTATGTCTATTTTTAGACATATGGAGCATGGTCCAGGGGTTGCAGTATGTTATTCTTGGAGTATTGGTCATGTTGGTAAAAATATATGGACCTATATTTTTTTACCTATAGGTCGATGTCTATTTTTAGACTGCCTATCCTAAAAATAAGGAAGTCAAATATTATTTACCCTTAATAATATTTGGACTCTAAACAGCAGTTTACTCTCTTGGAGCACTTCAGTTCGAGCTACAGAAGTGGCTCATGCATCTGACAGAGGAATTACGCTATTCCCAAGGGTTTGATGGCATCATGCATGGTTGACTTTAGTTAGGACTTCAGTGGCAGAAGTTTGGTGGAATTAATGAGACAGCTAGTGAAGTTGTGTTCTGTTTATTTTATTTGAACTAGTTGAGATTGGTTTAACTAGCTAATCAATTAGTTATGAGTGGAGTGAATTAAATATTATTTAATTCATTAATTAGTAACTCATTATTCAACTCAAGAACACATCAATTCACTACAGTGCATGATCAGTTCAGTGGAGACCAGTGAAAGAGGTAGATGAAAAGGTGGAGTTAGCTATCAGTGGCGACATCAGTTGTGCATGAGATTTGCACCACACTTGGAGGAATTGCCCATGATGATTGCGCAGTCAAGCCAAGGGGATTCGAACCTTGGATCTCTATATAGACAGGCCTGGATTGCGCAATAGAGGCAAGGCAATTGGCGGTGAGTTTTGAACCAGTAACCTGTTCAAAACTGAGCTAGTTTGTGTGTAACTTTATGAGAAAGTAATGAGTACTTGTGAGGAGTATTGTACTGAGTTTGTTACATGATTTCTCCATTATAATATACACAATAGCTGTGGGGTTTTCAGCTATAAGCTTTCCCCATACATACTGTGTTAATGTGTATGATGATTTGATGTGTTATCGCTTGATTTTATTTCCACATGTTTGATGATCTGAGTGGAAGAGATTATGTGTTGCATATAAATTCGAATTTTATGTGATCAAGATAGTCTTGGTGGATAATTAATCATTATTCATCAAATTTCTACAGCGAGCACATATTCTCAGCTCTTGAACTAAACGTATTTATTCTATTTTCAAAGCAAATCATAGTTGAGCCCTCTGTTAATGAAGAATATCGAAACCTTTCTCTAAGTTTAAACTTTGGTTATATTGAATGCGACAAACCTTTACAAATCCCTGTTGTTGAAAGTAAAGAGCTTTATTCTTTACCAGCAGAGTAATATTAAGTGGGACTAGTCGTTGAAGTTAACGCAAGGAGTTAAGCGCCAAACCAAAGTTCCAAACCATAGCTAAAGCACATTTCATTTACCACCAGCGGGTTTCGGAAACCAAAACCATCTTCAATCACGCTTCTTTTGGCCCGGAGTAAAACCATGCCAAAAAAACGTGATCCAGTAATCTTTGGGCACGTCATCACCCAAATACCACCTATATCGCGCAACTTTCATGCGTTAAACTTCGGCCTTTGAAAAAACGTGAAATTCATGGGGATCGTCTGATCTGGAGAGTGTTGGATCCGACGGAAATCATGCGGTGAAGTGCACGAGCAATAGATCAAGGTATGATCTGGCGGTTTCACATTATTATATGTTTATTTTATTCATAAAAAGGCGCAATATAGATGCATGGGCCCCTGTTGAATCAATTGTATGCTGTGTTTGGTAGAATAAAAGAGTTTCATGATATAATGTTCGATGGTTGATGGTTTTTAAAGGAATAGGGCCATTTTTATAATATTTTGATATCATGACCAGTAAAGATTTTCAAATGTGTTCCCCTATGTCACATTAAACTGTAACGAGTTGTTCGAGAGGTCTGAATATTATTGGAAGGCGAACATTGTTAAAGCGCTTTGGAAGGGAATACAATTACAAGCATTTATTCCAAAAGATCCATAGTCATAATATATTTTTGGTATCAGAGCATAAATACAGATCACCCCAGTAAATATTTTTCTTGTAAATTTTTGGATTCTGGAAGATGATGTTCAGAATCTCCTAGGCTGAAATAAAATTTTGTACAGTAGAAATTTCACCACACTGGCTTCAAGAAGATACACAAGGGCTAATCCAGATCCATATCCTCCCCCTGTGTTTGAAAATCCTAATCTGATTCCAAGAATTGTCAGAAGACAAGAAGGATCAATAAGTCCTAGACCTGTCTTCAGATCCCATACTTGGCCCAGTGAGTGGTTCTTTGTAGAAGATCTTTATTTTGATGAGAGTTTTGAGCTTTCTTTGTTTAGAAATAAGTCTGAGACTGCACTTGATGACACATTTTTAGATCCAGAATTCCTTGTAGATATTGAAGTTCAAAGAGAAAATACATCAATTGATGACTACATTTTGAATTCCCCTCAATCATATATCACTGTAACTAATATCCCCGAGCCTTCAGAGTCATCAGGAACATCATTACCTCCTCCTAATTCATCAGCATTCCCATCAGTCAATTCTCAATTATCATCTCCTCCATCAACACCTCCTTTGAATCCTTGTACTACAAACACTGTTGTAAATCCACCCAGAGTCATGGCTGCCCAGTATGAACCCCTGGTTTTACCTCAGGTTCTGAATGATATGCCTGCCGATTATCAAAGTAAAATTCCTATCTTTGATTCCACTCAAAGCATCACAACCCAGCAGCATGTTGATAAGATGAATGACTTTTTTGATCTTCATGAGGTAGAGGTAGAGAATGTAACCACAAGGCTGTTTGTCCAAAGCTTTGGAGGTGAAGTTATAAAGTGGTTCAGAGCTTTACTAGCAGGCTCTATTTGCACTTTACAGGAGTTACATATAGTTTTTCGACCGGTGGGAGGTAAAGAAAAACCCACTCCAAATTTTGTCTGAGTATGAGAATATTAAAATAAATGTGGGTGAAACTATACAGGATTATTTTTTAAGATTCAATGTTGTATATAATGCTATTCTGACTAACCTGAAACCTCCTGTGGGATTAGCCTTACTTAAATTTCTAGATGGTTTTGATGCCAAAATTTCATATCAGCTGCGAGAGAGAGATCCCACTAAGCTGGAAGACATGCAGAAGATAGCGGTAAGTGTAGAAGCAAATCTGCTAGCTAAAAGAGCATGAACCAGAGCTGAAAAGAGAGTCACGGTGAAAGAAGAAGTGTCCCCTTCAGACAGCAAGATGGACACCTTGATTTGGATAGTGGAAAATATGGTTGATCGATTAACCATTTCAGATAGACTTGAACCTCAAATGAGGAATCCGAATTTCAGAGGACAACAACCCTAATTTAGAATTAAGCAGAGAGAACAGAGAGCGCAGGACCAAGCGCCACCACAACAGCAAATCATAACTCCATTACAACAGAATTATGTTCAGGAAACAGAGACAGATGATGATGATGATCCTGTGATTGAAGCCAATCATTTCTTCACTGCAGATGGCTCGCCAATTTTTCTCAATGAAGATGAAGAATACACAGCGATTGCAGACATTCAAAAGGATGAAAATTTCATTTTGGCTAATGATGCAGTGTTGTAAGATGAGTCCAATGAATAACAAAGAGGATACATGAATGCTTTATCAGCTCAACAAAAAAATATTCTTTGAGGAATAGAGATGTTCTGATCAGTCCCATTCAGAAGAGAAAATAGCTCCAAATGAAGAATGATTCTCAAAAGAAAGGGAAAGAACCTGCTGATCCTTCCTCCAACAAAGCATCTTCAACGATTAACAACCCAAATGAGAATAACCGGCAGAGCATAGCAAAGGATCAAATAGAGAAGAAAGACCCTCCCATCAAAGAGGTAGAAAAATCTCCTTCTTTTAATTTAGAAAATGAAATTTCTAAGCTAAAAGTTTCCATGCCCTTGACTGAGTTGGTGAAAAATAGCACTTATAAAATTCAAGTGTCTAGAATTTTTCAAATAGAATCTGTTTCTGATATGGTTAATGTTGAATATGACTACCCTAAACTCATATTTGGTCTAGCCACAGAAGATCAGTCTGAAGAAAGTGAAGTCCCTCCCTTTTACCTCAGTCTTAGATTACATGAGTTCATCTTGCATAATGTTATGTTAGACTCCGGAGCCTCACATAATTTGATGCCCAAGGCCATCATGGAGAATTTAGGACTTGATATTACCCGAGAATACCATGATTTGTATTCTTTTGACTCAGGTAGGGTCCATTGTATTGGTCTCATCAAAGACTTGGTAGTGTCTTTAGATCAAATCCCAGCCAAGAATGTTTTGATGGATGTAGTTGTTGTCGATGTCCCACCATGGTTTGGAATGCTTCTATCTAGGTCTTGGGGTGCGAAACTTAAAGTAACCATGCAGCTTGACTTCTCTTATGCCACCATCCCCGTGTTTGGTCAGTTGAGAAAACTTTACAGGGAGAAGAAAATGAAATATATGATCACTAGCAAAGAGAAGCCAGTAAATCATCCCATTAATGTTGTCCACACAGATTTAGAGTCCTTTGTCTTATATTCAGATGGTGGTTTAAATGATGAGAATGTTCAGTTGGTACAAGTAGATGACATACCTAAAATTTTAGAGAATTTTAGGGAAGTCCTCATACAGGAAAAAGATAAAGCAGCAAGCATTTTTGAGCCTCCTGCCTGCCAGCAGCAAAAAGACAGTGAACAACTAGAAATCAGCCAAGGTAAAGAAGAGAAAGAAAAAAAAATTCAGCATATACAAGAAGAAGAAGAAGGCCTCTGGAGCATGGAATTTGATGGAGCTGTTGGTAAGGATGGAGCTGGTATAGGAATATGGATTCAGAGCCCTATTTTCTAGCCTAAAAAGTTTCCTAGTAATGTTAGAGTATGTGCTTATAAGTTGGCTTCTGACTGCTCTAACAATGAAGCAGAGTATGAAGCTCTGATTGCAGGTCTAAATATTTTGAAGAAGCTAAATGCAAAAAGGATTTCTATTTATGGACATTTGGAGCTGATAATCAAACAGGTCAAAGGAGAGTACCAAGAAAAGCATCCGAGATTGAGGGCATACAAAAATGTAGTCCTGGACATCTTGAAGACATTTCCTGAGTACACTTTGACTGCAGTACCCAGGATGCAGAACATTATTGTTGATTCTCTTGCCACTACTGCAAGAAATTTGAAAATTCTGATGAACTCAACAACAAGTTTGAGATGTATGTCAAACATAGGCCTGTTGTTCCTGATAATTTAAGGTATTGGAAATTGTTTTGGGATGATAATGAGATCAATTTTTTTTTTCAGTGTGATGGAAAATTAAAAGATACTCCAATAGAAGGTGAGTATAAGGTTGATGATCAAGAAATGGAAGAAAATCAGATGGACATATTACAACTGAAAGACAATATAATTCCTAGAGGTCTCATACCTTTAGAGGAGCTTTTTGATCAGGATGATGTTGCAAAGAAACCAAGCTTGGTGCCTACTGAGAAAGGAGTTGAAGATGTGAATCTTGGAACAACTGACAAGCCCAAGTTTGTGAATTTGTCAAAGGAATTGTCCCTTGAGGTAAAGGAAAAGTATGTTAATTTTCTTTCTGATTTTTCTGATGTGTTTTCATGGGATTATTCAGATTTGAAGGTGTTGACAAGAACATAATCCAACATACTATTCCCATCAAGCCAGATTAGAAGCCATTTAGACAGAAGCTGAGAAGAATCAATCTGAAGCTGCTGCCATCCATTGAAAAGGAGGTAAACATATTGCATAAATATGGTATCATTGTTCCTATTAAATTTTCTGACTGGATTTCAAATTTGGTCCTGGTACGTAAGAAGACAAGAGAGATAAGATTGTGCATAGATTTTTGGAATCTGAATAAAACATCCTTAAAGGATAATTATCCACTTCCGAAGATAGAACATATTCTACAGAGAATAGTTGGAGCATCTAGGATGTCACTACTTGATGGCTACTCAGGCTATAATCAGATCTTGGTGCATGAGAAAGACCAAGACAAAACTGCCTTCATAACACCCTGGGGAACCTTCCAGTATGCCAAAATGCCGTTCGGACTGAAGAACACTGGAGCTACTTTCCAGCGAGCAATGGAAATTGCTTTTGCCAATGAAAAATATGCTTTTCTTGTTGTTTATTTGGATGATATGATAGTGTTTTCTGGTTCTGATGATGAACATTTGCACCATTTGAGAGTTGTTTTTCATCAATGCAGAAAGTTTGGGATTTCTCTCAATCCAAAGAAGAGTCTCTTTGCCATGGATGAAGGCAATTTTTTGGGGCATATCATCTCTAAATATGGTACCCGTATTGATCCTTCAAGAGTGGAGGAAATTTAGCACATAGAGCTTCCACGGAACAAAAAGGAGATTTGGTAAGATGAAATTCTTGCGCAGATTTATACCCAATTTGGCTGAACATCTAAGAGAAATGACTAATATGTTGAAGAATGACAACACTGTTAAATGGAGTGAGGAAGCTATCAAGTCATTTAAGCTGGTAAAGTTTTCCTTGTCCAATGCCCTAGTCTTGATTAGTCCTAATTATACTCAAGATTTTATCATATTTTCATTTGCATTGGAGCATACTATGGCTGTTGTTTTGATGCAAAAGAGAGATCATATTGAAAAGACAATTGCCTTTTCCAGTAGGACTATTAGAGATGTTGCTTTAAGGTATAATATTTTTTAGAAACAAGCGTTGGCTCTTATAAAGGCATTGAAGGATTTTAGGGTCTATATTCTACATTCACATACTATAGCATATGTTCCTAATGCAACAGTAAAGGATGTGTTGATGAAAACTGATCCAGAAGGTCAAAGAGGTAAATGGATAGCAGCTATGTTGGAGTACGATTTGGAGATCAAGCCCATGAAGTTGATCAAAGGACAAGGCTTGGCAAAATTGATGGTCCAATCAAATCGGCATGTCCTGGATATAAACCTTATAACAAAAATGTTAGAGGATGAAGATTAAATTTTTCTTGTTCCAATTTCAGACATTTTTCTACAATCGCCATGGTATTCAGATATTGTTTATGTTCTTCAGCATCTTTCACCACCTCCAGGCATGTCTAAAAGCAAAGGTAGATCACTGAAACTTAAATCTGCTAAATATTGTATTTTAAACAGTGCTCTTTATTGGAAAGATCCAGGAGGTGTTCTACTCAATTATTTGGTTGAAGATGAACCTCAGAAGGTAATGCATGACTTTCACAAAGGTGATTGTGGTGGTAATTTTTTTTGGAAGACTACAGCTAACAAATTGTTGAGAGCATGATATTATTGGCCCACTTTATTTTCAGATTTATATAGAACAATGATGAGTTGTCATGAATGTCAAATTTTCCAAGGGAAGAAGAAATTTCTTCCTCTTCCTTTGAAACCAGTTTCAGTAAACGCTCCCTTTCAGCAGTGGGGACTCGATTTCATAGGGGAAATCCATCCCGCTTCATCAGTGCATCATCGATGGATCTTGGAAGGTACATATTACTTCACTAAATGGATTAAGGCCATCCCAGCAAGGCAAGATACAGATACGGTAATTATTCAATTCCTAGAATCGAATATTTTATCTCGTTTTGGCTGCCGTCACAAAATTATAACAGATAATGCAGAAGTGTTCAGATCTAAGAATATGGTCAATTTCTGTGACAAATACAATATCATTCTGGGTCATTCGATAGCATACTACCCACAACGTAACAGCCTGGCAGAATCATCGAACAAATCACTGGTAAATATAATTAAGAAAATGCTGGAGGCAAACAAAAGAAACTGGCATCGAAAGCTCATCAACGCATTGTGGGTAGACAGAGTTAGCAGTAAGAAATCCATAGGTATGTCGCCTTTTGAATTGGTGTAAGGTACTGATGATGTCTTTCCTACATCTCTTACAGTTCCAGTTATGAGATTATTACAAGAATTTGGAAGCGAAGATGATGACAATCAACGAAGAATCAATCAGATGATCCATCTCTAGAAAACAAGAGAGGAAGTGTCACAGAATGCTATTCAGTTGCAGGAGAAGATAAAGAAGATCTATGACCGAAAGGCCAAAGAAGAAAGGTTTTAGTTGGATGATGTAGTGTTGAGATGGGATGCAAGAAATGAGGACAAAGGGAAGCATGGTAAGTTTGATAACCTATGGAAAGGACCATACAGGATTTCAGCATACAAGGGACAAAATGATTTCTTGCTTTCAGAAATGGATGGCAAAGATTTCCCTGGAGGAGTAGTGAATGGGAGGCTCTTGAAGCACTACCATTGTTGAAGATAATGGATCAGAAACTATGTCACTATCATTGTGTATACCATGTTATTTTTGGTCAAAAGTTCAAGTACACAGTCATTGAAGTTTGGGGCCCAAGGTGAAGGCTGTAAAACTTGAATGATATGTGTATGGTTTGGCTCAATTTTAGTTTTCAGTCTTAGTCTTGATTCAGAGTTAGTATGCATTGTGTTAGTTTTTAGTGTTTTTGACTCCATGCCCAATGGATAAGGCTACTTGGTCTACAGTGTTCTTGGCACCTCCAAGGAGCTACCATCCCCATTGGAGCCAACGTTAGTGTCAGTCTAGTCATACTGCCATCAGTGATCAAAATTTATCTTTTTCATTTGCATATTAGGAGTCCCATACCATAAATTCCATCATTCTGCTAGGTCATGGATCCATTGATGGTAGTGATTTTTTATCAGTTTTCCCTCATGTGAAACTTGTTGATTCTCTTCTCTATGGTCTTTAGTCATGAGTTACTTTCACTTTGTGAGTCATGTCAGTAGGTCATAGGATGGGTCTCATTAAGTTCCAACATCTCACCATGGTCAAATTAACGAGTCAAGTGTCAATAAATATCAGCAAGGTCATGAGGAAGTCAATAAGCTCAAAGTCACAGCACCTGGAAATATCAAAGAAATGTTTTATTTAGTTTGATGCAATATTCACCTAAAAACCATGTTTTGAGGTGAAAACATGATACTTTTCCTTTATTATCATTTATTATGTAATTTTATGTCAGCATATGTAATAAGTCACAATTCAGAAGCTGCTATCTATGCAAAGTCATCACCCTGCCTTTCAGATAAGTATTCCATAGCATTTTCAGCATCAAATCATGTTCTAAGTATGTTTAGCAGAAAGAGCCCGAAAATAGCTTTCCAACGGTATATTACACTCTCAAAAATGACTTCTGGATTGAAATTTATGCCTAAGTGAATAAAGTCCTCTATATCCTAACCCTCCCCTTTCCCATTTTCCTCCTACACTTTATTTCATAATTTTTTTAATGTTTTCCTTTATAAAACCCCTTTTTCCCCTTCCAATAGAAAAATCACATTATTAAATCTTTTAACACATATGCGATTAAACCACTTCCCCTCATGTCCCTTAAAACTTTATAATAACATTTTAAACTTTGTTATTATAAAATCCCGTTTATAACCACTTCCCCTCC
Organism: Pinus albicaulis; assembly: GCA_034641835.2. Classification (NCBI taxonomy): domain Eukaryota; kingdom Viridiplantae; phylum Streptophyta; class Pinopsida; order Pinales; family Pinaceae; genus Pinus; species Pinus albicaulis. Next base: position 352,053,686 of record CM076570.1, on the reverse strand, counting down.
ATTACCCCTGAACTTTATAATAAATTTTATATATATAAATTCCTTGCCATTCCAAACCACTTCCCCGCCATAAATTTGAAAATTTTATAATAAAATTTAAAGTTTTATTATAATCGCCGACTCGAAATCCCTTTCCCTTTCCATCGCAATTGCAACAATTAATATATGCACCCCGATTGGCCCTTTGTTAAAACTCCAATGTGATTGCATTGAGTTCCCCCAATTGTATATCTCCGATGGAAAACCCCCGATTGACCCCGCCCGATGTTATCCTGGCCATCGATCTGCCCATCCAATCAGACGTCCCATACTCGATCGGTACTTTCAAAGAGTCCCTCTCGATTACTCCTCCGCCGTCGATCACCCCCTCCAATCCGACGGCCCATATTCGATCTCTCTCTTGCAATCAGTGTTTTTAAATAAACTTCCCCTCCGCCCTCCTCTAATCTCCCGATGTCGATGGACTTTTAAACTGACCACATTATCTTCCACCCTTTCATAATTAAATAGCCATTTTCTTGTGTAAATCTTAAAATTGTGTTATATTTCGTTTTACAAAGGACTTTCCCCTCATCGTATTTACTCCAATCGCATCGAAAATTTATTTTCCTTGTTCCAAATATATGGGCTCCTGTCCCCAAGCCCGATTCTGAGTGCGACTCCCACGGGCCCCACTTTAAAAATCCCTCTGCTCTTTTAAATTTCTTTTTCCCTTATAACTCGAAAGGTTTGTTTTAAATCTATTTTAAAGGGATTTCTCTGCCCTTATATTTATAATACCATCAGACTTTTTCCCAATCGCATCGAAGTTTTTATATATGCCCTGTTCCCATTTCTCCAATCCCGATTGCGATTACATCATATATTTTAACAACTCCCCTTTCCTCTGATCCCGATTTCGATTTTAACACTCCATTATATATTGCCTCCCCTTCGATCCCGATTGCGATTATGACCCAGCCCCACCTCCTCTCCCTTTGATCCTTCCATTCAAAAATGGTTTTTCCCTTCAATTAAGGCATAATTTCATTTTATGTTATGTCAAAGGTATTTTATTCAAAGTTGGTTTTCTTCAAAAAATAAAAACAGTGAAAGACAGTCAAATGGCCGAGAGCTACAATGAGACCGAGATTTCTACAACAGCAAGAAAATATGATCTGCTCTTCAAATTGCCTATTTTTTGTTCAACAGTGTAACAGTGAATTTGCCAAAATGGTCAAATGTAATGCTGCTCCTTCTTTTAGGCAGATTTTTGGTTCTCTTTTCTATCTTAAGATTTCAATTCTTGAGTTGTTAAAAAAACTCCCTTTTTCTCTGGATCTATGTTCCCACATTTCAGCCTATTTAATGTAATTGTAAATCATTTGTAAAGCAGTCTATAAATCAGTAAGTAGGGGAATAGTGTGGAAATAAAGCAGAACACTCTACGCTCCATTGTAACAGTTTTGGACATGGAATTAATAAGAGATGCAGCTCTGATTTGTGGGATCCATGTGGTATGAAATTTAGAATTTGTTCTCTCCTTTTTGTTCATATGTAAATTTTTATGTTCATCATTCATTCATAAACATCTCTGGTTGAATGCTTTCAAGATAGAAAGGTAGAATCCATATTTATGCTCTGCCTTGGGAAATCATTCAATACCCTGTGTTTTTCTTCTATTTGAAAAGGATCCATCTTCTATGCCCTTTTTCAGCTCCTCACCAGTCTTTCCATTCCATCCTTATTTAAACCTTATTGCTAAAATTTCCTGCCTAACTTGCCCCATAGAATACCATGTATCCTGATTTAATTCCCCAGTTTCAAGCTGTCTTATTTGTCCCATACATCCCTGAAAAAATTTCATTTCATTTAAAACATTTTCCCATTATTATACCTAGCCTAAAATCAGTTCATTATTGTACTTTTTTGGATATCCTTTCATGGAGAGAGCCCTCTCCTGACCTTGTAGGGCTAGCTACAAGGCCGAGCGTGGTTTAGATGTTACCCTGATTTCCCTTTTTCAGCCTGAGGTCCAGATTGGGTGATAACACAATAGAGGATAAGTCAAGCTCAAATTGCGAAGCAAGGGCCTCACCAACTGTAGATCCAAAAACCTTCTTGTTCTTTTTATTTTGTGGACAATTAGTAGCAAAATGTCCATGTTCGTGACAATGCAAACACTTCACCTTGGACATGTCCTGCTTCTTGCCTTTAGACTCATATTTAGAATGGAATTTCTTCCCCTTCCCCTTTTTCACCTTGGCAGCCAAAGCACAATCCTCTTCATCGTCATGCTTTGATGAAGAGCCATATCTGGTGTTCTGCCTAAACTCCTCCTGCACTAGATCAAACCACTTATGTTCCCAATCTAGAAATTTTTCCTGTCCATTGAAAGATTCTTCATAAATGTGACAAATCTTAGGAAGTCCTAAGAGAGCCAAAATCACCAAATCATCATCAAAAACTGTTATTCGTACACTCCCCAATTCATCCCAACATTGGACAAACTTTGTGAGATACTTTAGAATGGTGTCACCCTTTTCCATCTTGATCTTCCTAAGTTTATATTTGAGCACCAATTTCCTATGGTCACTGCTTCTTTGGAATAAAACCGTCAAAGCCTTCCACATAGCATATGGTGTGGCTTTCCTATGGAGCCTTAAGACAATTTGGTCTCATACTCCCTTTAATAGGATCCTCCTCGTCTTTTCCACTTTCTTTTGCCATGCATTAGGATTGGCAACATCTGCAGCATCTGGCTTAGGAACATCTTTTTCAATGAATTCCTTCAAGTCATTGTTTTCGAGTACCGCCTCCATCCAGTCCTTCCAAGAAATGTAGTTCAATATGCCCTCAAGTGCATACTATAACCTCAAGCCATTGAAATCCATTTCAATCTTGAATCAACTGTAGCACCAAGAAAGTCTTTCTGCAAATTCGAATTCTATCCAGTCACAAACTCAGCTCCTGCTTCACTTCTGCAATTTCCTGTGCTCTGATACAATGTAGAAATTATACAACATGCATGTATATCTTGGATTCACCTGATCTAAAAATTTTCTAAAGTTAAATACTGAATCACTTCTACAAATATTTGTGGAAATAAAAACACAATCGCCAATTACATAAGCATGAAGAAAAATCAATCACACACAACACAGATAATTTCCTGGGGAAAGCTTACAGCTAAAAACTCCACTATCTTCTATTTTATATTATGTCATGGATCGCGAAACAATTACATACAAAAATCTTCCCACAAGAGCCCTCAGTACATCAGCTAATTATCTCATACTGTCATACAAAAATTGGAAAATCCCTTAGCCAATTTACTGTCTCCAGACAACCTAACTTCACTATGAAATCCCTATTGAATGGAATCTATGAATTGATGCAATCCTACCTACCTTTACTGCACAAGTATCATGGGAAAATCCATTGTGTGTGTGCTTGCATGTGTGCAAGCAGATAATGTCACAACTGATAGTCAACTTCCCTTTCATCTAGAACTCAACTAGGTCTCCACTGGATCTGATATGCATGCAGCTAATAATAGTAAATCTTGAGTTGCATGTGAGATCACTGATTGTGAATTAATTAATATTTAATTCACTTGATCTCTCACTAGTGTATCTTTAGTTACAACTAGCACAACTAAGTTTCACTCACTTAACTGAGTTAAACTATTTACAACTTGCACCAACTCATGCACCACTGCACTTATAACTCTGTTACAACTATAATCACTCAATTACAACTAGAATTACTATGCATGTCCCACCAACCAACCTCTTAACTTAAAATTCACTTAGCTAACTGATTTTCCACTTCAGTTAACTATTTTCAAGTCCACATTGAGAATAGATTATAGTTTAATGTCCATCTAAATTAAGGGATAATAAAAATAAACATGCACCTAAAAGTAGCTTGTGGGCCCCACCCTAGTGTAGGTTCTTAATTTTCAATAGGATCATGGGTGCCAAAACTTTCTTGTTGAATCTCAACAGAAATATGGCTAGGATTAGGTGCCCCTCTCAATGGATTATTCCTACCATTTGGTCAATATTTGGTATATGTAATACCAACTCCATGGAATTGACTAATGTCAATATAGTTAACATGGAGACTAATTATGAACTCAACCCACAATTTTTGAAGGAAATATAATGGAACCTACCTAGTGTAACAAGGAGATTTTTCAAAAATCATAACCAACAATTCATAAAATCCTCTTTCGATGGATTAAATGTGAACCAATCCATGCAAAGACTTTTTTTTGTGGGATCATGGGGTTGGTTGGTTCTTGTGTCAATAATTAAACCCACATTCACCTATTTGGTGATATTCAAATCTTTACCTTGAACTCTAATGATACCAATGGAGTAAATTTCCCTCATCTTGGCCCTATATTTAGTGATATTTTTCATTTGACTATGAACATTGTTAATGGAGGTGATAATTATATTAAGGGATCTGGCTAATGAGACTCATGGAAGTTCCCTTGTGTTCCTCGACTCTTCAATCAATATTTTTAATTGATTTAGATATTCTATAATCTATGTTTGTGGGTTGGGATTTGCATCTAGGTTAATGTTTTCTTATGGCTTTGCTATGGGGTTGGTTTGTTGATTTGGTTTGTGTTTTTTAGCCATTTTAATTGTGTTTAATAAATATATAAATAAAAAAAACCTTTGACATTTTATATTTTTATTTCATTCAATAAAAGAGGAGGGATTAATTGCCCATACCTAATGAATCTTTGAAGCCTTGAACCTTTACCAAGAGAAAGCACTCATTGGATGGTATAATCGTAGTGGGGTGAAACAATGAGATTCTATAGGTCTATTTTTATTGATTGTTTTATTTAAATATTACTAGAGAAAATCACATCTGTTATTTTTTAATTGTGTGTGCACACTAAAATAATGTGTTCAAGATTTTGTAAAATCAACACATGTGCTTTTCTTGGCCATATTAAAAGCCCAACATGGAGGTTCGATAAGGGATAAACCCTCTTATTTTGTTTGCTAGGTTATTTGAGTCATAAGATGACTGAACCACCTAAACTATGAATTAAGTTTCCACGACCCAGGTGCATCTAAGCCATCAAAATCACATAAAGATCACATTCGACCTAGGCCATACTAGATCTTAGCATGGTTTAATTTTTTCCCATAAAGTTTCAAACTAGTAACCTTTACATCTAAAGTGACCTAAAAAAAAACCTACACCATTTTATTTACATCCAATAAATAATAAAGAATAAACCTTAAAATACTCATATTTATAAGAATGCATGTATGTCCCAAAAAAATTACTCTCACGCTCCCATTACACCAACATTGAGTTAATTTACATGTAAACACTCAAAAATTAATATTATCACAATTAACATACAATTATATGTATTAAATATACTTAAAATTCCCACTTAAAAGACATAACAAATAAATTTAAAGTGATAATCATAAATATGAATGTTTGATATGAATATAATATTTATGATTATCACTTTTTCTTTGTTATGTATTTTAAGTATATTTTATACACATAATTGTGTGTTAATATTTGATAATATTAATTTATAAGTTTTCTTTTTAACGAAAAAAAATATTAAATAACTTAAAAATAGGTGGTATATAAATAAACATTCTTTATAATATTTAAACCTATGTTATTTAAAATTTTAATAATAAGTAATATCTTTAATTTAAGATTGGATTGTTATTATTTAGTTTTTTCACATATTGAATAATAATTTATTTATTTTATATTAAATATATAAATATTTAATCAACATTTTGATAAACAAAACAAAATTTAACTATAAGATGAAAATTGCAATATATGTAATAAACTAATGTCATAACCCTAATTACCTTTAATTATTGTTATAGTGAAATATGGTTAACCAACATGGTTAATTTTAATTATTTTTAGTCAAGCATAATCAACTAGAGCCATACTATCTTTACATCTTATACTATAGTTAACATTAATCAGTCATTGATGGTTAACCACTCCCACCCATACTAAACCAATCTCAATCATGAACCATAGTCAACATAGTTTTTCATAGTCACCCATTATTAACCATAGTTAAACATGGATAACCATAGTAGGACATGGTCAACAATAACTAGGCATAGTCAACCATGCTTAACTATAGCTAATCCCACAAAAATAATCTTTGATAAACAATAGTGAGAAATAATGGAGTTAAGAAAATTAGCCAAAGTGAATATTGTATCAAAAGTGACCACTTAATGTCACAATGCAACATGTCCCTTAATGAACAACCCAATCTAATTGAAAATTGAAGATAACCTCCTTGCCATTGTCAACCATAGTGACACATGGTCGATGATAGTTATGATGCTTGAACATAGTAAACCGTAGTCATCCACAATCAAACATTACCAGGTCACAAATCAACTATGATCAACAATAATCAATTGTGACCCACTAAATTGAACCAAATTTAATGTGAGACAATATTTGATAATTGTTGTGATGCCATAGAAACACTTAATAACATAAAAATTCAACAAATCCAATGGACATAAATGTCTTAATATCAACCAACATAACCCTCTCTAAACATTTCCGTACACCAAAACCCTTAATGAAGGTTTTGATCAGACGTGACATTTAATGAATGATGCAATGTGACAAAACCCTTAATTAATGTCATCACGAATTTTGTAACACAACATACCTAATAATTCTAGAAGATGATTGCCATATTCGAACATAACCGTTAATGAACATCACATTGCAATAGAATCTTTGATGAACATTGCAATATGACATAACTAGAGATGAAGATAACAAGTCAACATAAGTCAAGAAACAAGAGTATCATTACCCAAAGCCAACCAAATGTAGTGCAACATGACCCTTGACGAACATCACAATGAAACGCAATAATTAAATTTAACATTCAAGTTAGTTTGGATGAATGTTACAATTTTACATAAACATTAAGGAATGCCACAATTCAACATGGCCCTCAATGAATGTGAGGCTTAAATGTCATAATGTGACATGACATTTGATAAATGTTGCAATGTGAAAAAATATTAATCAATGCCACACAATGACATCACATCTCATGAATACTATTATGTAACATAATCAATAATGGCATAAGAAGAATGTCATAGTCTGAAATAACAAGTAAGGAATGCCAACCATAATTGACCAAAATAAAAAAATTTCAATGGGACGCTATCCTTGTTGCATATTGCAATGCAATGCAACCACTAATTTAGAAAATATGAATGTGGTAATGTGACATAGCCATATTGGAATATCATAATTCAACATAATCGAAGAATATTGTTATAATGCGATAAAACCCTCAATGAATATTGCAATGTGACGAAACCCTTGATGAATGTTACAATATGATGTCACCTTCAATAAAATTTTCAATATGACATATAACCATTAGTGATATTATTAAACCACTATCCATGTTAACAATAATTAAACTCCACGATCAACCATAATGAATAAGGGTCAAGCAAAGTTAACCAAATTCCATGCAACCCTTGATGAGCATTATGTATGTAACATAGACATGAAGGAATATAACAATTTAACATAAAGTTAGTGAAGATGAATATTGTTATTTGACATAACCATTAAAGAAAGTCACAATCTAACATAATCTTCGATAAACATTGCAATGTGGAAAAACCCTTCATAAACATTATAATCTAACATAACATTTAATGAATTTCATAATAGAAAGAAATCTTTAGTGAATGTCACAATGTGACACAACATTTCATAATTTTTTCATTGAAACATAACCATTAATGCCACAAGATTCTTCTAAAATAATATAAGAATAAATTATACAATTGACAAAGAAGAAAGTCATAATTTTACATAACTATTTAGGAATATCACAATCTAACATAACCATTGATGAGTGGTGCAATGCAATAAAACCATTAATAAATACTATAACGCGAAATCACATACAATAAATTTTACAATGCAATGTGATATATATGTATATACCAATATAACATAAAATTAATAAAGATAAATCTCATTATTTAACATAACCATTGAAAACCTTCACAATTCTTAATAAACATTATAAGGCAGATTATAAGGTAGAGATTTTGATGAATATTACAGTATAACATCACATTACTATAATATTTTATTATATTTATAAAATTATATAATATTTAATATTATCTTATTATATTTAATATTATTATAATATTTGTAGTAATATTATTATATTATCTTGAATACTAATATATCATAAATTAATATTAATATTATTAAATAAGTTTATGTTATTAATATATGTTTAATTTTTAAATAATGTATAAATAAATTTACATACGTTTATGATTTATACAACTAACAACAATTATATTAATAATATTAATTATGTGTTTAAACATGAGGGTGATCTATAACCACAAAGGAAAAGTCGAAAGAAAGTATTGGTGGATCAAAAGCACGACATCAAATTATCAGGAATATTCACATATTAATGGTTGCAATTTGAGGTTGGGTGACAACACGACATGCATTGGAATAAGGAGAATAGGTTTATGACTGCATCAAACTCTGATCCAATGACAAAAAGGTGAAATTGACTCACTAATGAATCAATTGGAAGAACACCAAGTAGCCCTATAACCTCCTTTAGTAGTAGTGGGATCAACATCTTTACTTAACAATCCATGGCCCATTTTGAATTGGATAAAACTGTGTTAAAGGATATTCAAGAAAAAAAAATGTATTTTTTGAAAAATAAGTCAGATGACATTTAGGCATGGATTCAAAATGTAGTAAGGTTAAAAATGTATTCGGCAAAGGTTTTGCATTTAAAACTTCATACAATTTTTGTTTTATATAGGAAAATTCGTTAAAAATAGCCTATGGTTAAGAACAATTATGGGGATGTATAGAAATGGGTTACACTTTTAAATTAAATGTGCCGATGAAATTTTAAGTTTTTTCTCTTTTATCGAATTTAAACTCTCAAAATTCATATAAGTATTGTGAATTTTTGATTCGGAGTAAGAAGAAAATATGTGGAGAATTATATTATTGTCATAATGATATTTTTTGCAATTTTTTTTAGTTTCGTATAATCTCTCAATTTTCCATTAAATGCATACTTGTCCTTGCAATGTTTCACACATTTTAAGAGATAGATGTGTGTTCACATAGCATAACTTAGTCTAATATATATATATATATATATATATATATATATATATATATATATATAAGGGGGCATGATCTACACGGAGAGAACTAACATTTTCATATTAATTTTTTTTTTTATGCAATTTATTATTATTATTATTGCTTGAAGTTGGTGAAGTAATATTTCAATTGCAATTTGGAGACACATGTGTTCACACAATATTTTTTTCAACTCCTTAAATAAATTGGAAAACCAAGACTACCCCTTTAAACGTGACTTGTAAACGAATATAGTGGTATTTTTTGAATTTTTTTTGTTATTGATTTTTTATTTAACCCCTTTAAAACTGTCCAAATTTCAAGCATTATGTTTCAAAAAAATTAGATGAAAAATATCATATGAATTCGAAAGTGTCAAATTCATATGCCATTGGATAGAGGATTCTTTCACAAATACAATATGATCAACTCCACTACTTAAGGAAAAATTATGCTCTAAATCCCCTAGGGTACAAAATGGGGTTGCAAAGAAATCTGCAGAAAATGTGCTAAAGTTTGATTTTTAGGACCACAGGAGCTCGATCAAGCGCTTAAAATACCCCATCAGGTATTTGATTTCGAAATTCAAATATCTCTATCCAGGGTTTAAGAAACCATCGATCGAGCCCTTAACGTGGTTAAATAAAGGCTCGATCTAGCCTATATCTCGATCAAGCTTTAAGGTTAGATCTAGCTTTAAGGCTCAATCGAGCCCATAGCTCGATCAAGCTTTAAGGCGCGATTGAGCCACTTTTTTAATTTCATGCTTGGGTTGTATTGGTGAGAAATTTCAAAAACATGACTCGATCTAGCTCCTAGACAACCTCATGTTACATTGTTTAAGCCCTCAAACAACTCAATCAAGTGCTCAAAGATTGCTCGATTGAGTGCTTCAAATGGCTTGATTGAGCTGTTATTTTTCACCCAAAAAGCATCATCTCTCACAAAAAAAGTGTAACTCAGCTCCATGCAAGAACCTTATGAAAAAATTATTTTACAAAATCTAAAATGTAAGAAAAATGTAAATAAATTGTAAGTGATCATCATTGTGGCTAGTCACAATATTTTTTATTAATAATTTTTTTTATGATTATATAATTATAATATATGATTATATATACTTATGCTGACTAAGAAATTTCATTAATAAAAAATAACGTTACTAGCCACAATGATGATCACCCACAATTTACTCATATATATGTGTCTCTAAATATATAGATCAAATTATATTTAACACATACTATAGAGATTATTAAAATTTAATGTGCTAAATATACATTTATCAAATATATTAAGGTTAATAATTGTTATTAGTTTTAGTATTAAATTTTTTTATATTTAGAATCAATTCCATATTATGATATTATACATTTTTTTTATAATTTTATTTTTATTTTTATTTTTAATTTTTAAGTTCGGCAAGTCTATATCTTCATCCTGTCCAATATATCACTCCAATAAAAGCAGAAAAATAAACTTATAACTTCACATCAAGGAATGTCTTAACAATACACTCGATTACCATCTATCCAAAACCCCATAAATTTTAAAAAATAAATTTTATTTAAAAATAAAATAAAAAACCAAATCATTTATCTAATAAATAAAAATATAAAATACAAAAATTATAAATTTTATCAATACAAAATAATTACATTTTAATATAAAAATTCAAAATAAACTCAATGTAAAAGTGATTTTTTAATTAAAACAATTTAAAATATAGAAAAAATGTATAACTTTTAACAACCATGTTTGATACTTTAAAGAACCTAGTGGAGTTTCATATTTGATCTTTTGAAGAGCCTATTAAACTTTCTTATGCTATTGGGGTGTGAAGAATACAACAGGGTTTCTTGAATTACGATGGATACACGCTAGTTTTGAGAGCGATATAATATTTTGCGTCTTTTAAGATTGAAGACCGTAGTTGGGACCTATCTTCCTTTTTACGTTAAGAATGAAGAGCCTTTTTCACTTTTAAATAAAAAGCTGTTATTCCCTTTCATCGTGAATATGGTCCACACACACATATTCTTCACTCACTCATCATGTATATAAGGCCAGCCCATAACATAGAACCGCCACCACAATCTTATCAATAAATAAATAAATAAAACTGTTTCTATTTTCTTTGTGATAAATTGGGTCATTTTATGGAGATTTGAACCATAGATTTTTTTTGTTTCACAATCTTAAACATTTTAAATTAACCAATTAAGATGCTTTACAAAAAATGTTATAAAATATTAATAATGAGTATTTAATTTTTTTTAATGTAATAAATATATTAAAATTTTTATTTAGAAAAAAGTTTGTAATTTTATTAATAAAAACAAAAATACATTAAATTGAATAGATTTATTTTTTATTATTATTTTAATTAAATTGACATTATATTAAGTTTAAATTTAAACATTTATATTTATTTACAATTATTATAATACTTCTTTCTTATATTAAAACAACTTATTTGATGATAATGGTTAACGTCCACTGAGATCAATCTTTGGTCTATCGGATCTAAAGAAAAGAGTTATTTAATTTGATTTAAGATTTTATTGCTATTTTCAAAAACCCTGGAGAGAAGCCTTTCGAGCTCACTATAATTTTGACATCTGAAAAGGCTAGGAAGGTCAGTATTGCAACAAAGATTATGAAATTGAGCTCTAATGTGGTTTTACACGGGGTACTCTAAGAGGAAGTGATTTTCATCCTCAATGTTCATATTCTCACAGAGATGGCAAATCCTTTCCATCCATGGTGTTTTAGGAACAACCCAACGACCTGTTTCACTATGGAGCTCATGAGAGTTTATAAATAATTAGGCATTTTTTGAAAATTCTTACTATTTCTTCCAATTGATTGAATTTGACTAAAATCAGTGTAATATTAGTATTTATTGGTGAGATTATGGATTTCAAGGTATCATGAGAGATTTGTTTTTATTAGTTGTATCGTTATTACACCTTTTTTTTTTTTTTTTTTTGCTATCATGGTTCGATCATTAGTGATTGATCTTTGGAGGTTTGGTTTTAAGTGCTTCCACATAGTGGTTTGTTGACTTTTCTTGATTAATAACACTTCCCATTTTTTATTAGATGACATGATTGATCATTTCCTTTTTTTATTGATCTTTGTCTTATCTTAATAAAAAAAATTTTATAAAATAATTTTATTTATTTATTTTTATTGTAAATATATACGTATATTGATTCATAATCAGAAAAATATATATATATATTTTATATTAAAAACATCTCATTTATAAAAAGTAATACACCTCCTTCATACTAATTTATAATTAACTCCAAATTTTTTCATTTGATTTTACAAACCAAAAAAATTGATGCATCCAAATCCTCCAATTCATTTTATATGGTCTGGATTTCATTGCTAACTTCGATCCAATAACAATAACAATATTTTAGGAATTTCAAAACAATAGTCACGATAGCATTGCCACTTGGATGATCTTATTTCTATATAGATATAGAAATATTTCAAAGTGATAGGAGTACTCACACAACTCTTGAATAGTGAGTTTTAAACTGTTTATCACACATCTCTTGAATAGTGAGTTTCAAATGGTTTACAATAGGTTTAGTTGTTTTAAAAAAAAAAAATTAAATTATATTAATTTTTTTAATAAAAGTTTAAAAATTAATAAAAATGATTATCAAATATAAAATTTGTTATGTATAAATTTTTATTTAGTTACATAATAATTTAAAGTTTAGTTTAGTGATTAATATGCTAATAACTTCTAAAAAATTATAAAACTAAATAAAAGTTAAGAAAAATAATATTTTTTTAAAACCAATATTTAAATTAAAAGTCAATTGAGTTTATTGTTAGTGATTAGGAGTAATGATTGTCATTTTCTCCGTTTAGATTCAATTTTCATATATGTGATCTTCATATAGAATATACAAATATTTCTCATGAGGAAATAAGTTATAATAAGAATATTATTATTTGCAAAAACTGTGATTGGCTATAATCTTTGGAATTCATATTTCTATGATTATGTTATAACTATGTATTTTCTATGTACTTATAGAAATTTCAATTAGGTACAAGTAAAGATACTATGAAATGTAATTTTTCACTAATATGATAATGAATTTTTACATTTAAATTATCAAGAAAATACTGATGGAATTAATTAACATAGAAGCACTACAGTTTGTAGAAGAATAATAAAAATTACTATTCAAAATCATTTTCACAATAGACAAAGGTATTATAGTTTGTTTGATGTTGTGCAAACAACAATTTCCATAATTTTTTTCTAATCGAGATATTTATATTATTACACAACCTCCTAAAAAGATTCATTTTACTGAGGGAATATTTGTGTTTAGGAAGATCATTATTAACTAACCTAGATACAAATGATAGTCGTGAGCCTTCTACAGATGCAAATGTAATTTTAGAGCATGGACCAAGGGTGCAAAATATCCATGCTAGAGTTCACGATATCATTCCACCAATAATGAGCCATAATTTAATGATGTGTGTCATATTATTTTTCTTGCCCATTTTGTTGATAATTTTCAATCTCTTATTGGTAACAATGGATCTTCCTTTCATCGCCCTCATCCTTGAGAAAATTTTGTCTCACTAATAGAATTATTCATCCCTCACACTATTTCATTTGGAACAAGAAAGATATTTCAACCATCATTCATCGTGACTAGTAAAAATGGTTCCCTTATATTGATGACATTAGCCATATATTTTTTACTTGACTTACACCATGTTTGGTTTTCTTGACTAAAAAAACATATGCATTTGAATAGAGGTAGAGAAATTACCTTCTTATATCTTGCAACAATTCATGTTAGAAGTAAATGTAAACCATCACATAACCTTCCTCCAAATTAACCTAGACCATCTAATTGGAATATGAATGTAAAGGTTGTATGCATTTGATTCCTTATTCATTTTTATATTTTTACTCCTTATTTCACACACTTATATGGACACTAAATCTTATAATCTTTGATGAATATAAAAAATTCAACGAAATTAGGTTAAAGAAATGTAATCCATAAATTTACGGTAAAAAACTATTGGAAGTTACAATCCCATTCCTCTTACTACACATTATGTGGCTTATAACAATGTTGAAGATAAGGAAGAATATAGAGGATATTTCACTCTTCCATTTGTTGCTACAAGTGATCCGATGGTGAGAGTTCATATTTATTTTGACGGAAACATGATTGTAGTTCTTAATTGTTTAGATAAATATAGATAACCAAGATCTAGATCTAGCTTTAAGGCTAGATCTAGCTTTAAGGGTAAATCTATGTTTAAGGCTCAATCAAGCCAGCTTTTTAAATTCTATGCCTAGGTTGTATTGGTAGGAAATTTTCGAAAATATGGTTCGATTGAGGTCCTAAACAACCTCGGGTTATATTGTTTAATTCCTCAGCCAAATCGATTTAGGGCTCAAAGATTGCTTGTTTGAGTACTTAAAATGGCTTGATCGAGTTGTTGTTCTCCACCCAAAACACGCTCTATCTTGCCAAAAAATGTAACCCATTTCCATGTGCTCACCCTCCCGAGGGTGTACTCTGCGCATGACTCTCCTTTATATTGTTGCATCTAAATACATCGAAATTGAATTTGCATTAAACATAGGAATGGGATCTGAGTGTTTCTTCATATTGAGAATGAATTTTCAGTCAGAATGTGCAAAATAAGAATTCCTCTATTACATTTCCCCCATAAAACCAACATGTCTCCACTTTGTTTCTATTTAAGACACATAGGAATCAATAAGTACCATGCAACATGCCATAAGAACTCATAGGTATGCTGGTATGGGATCACTGAGTTACTCTCTTCATTAAATTCTATGTTGCATACAAGTAAGAACATAGGTGGCTTGCTTCTGTTCAATACATACTCCATTAAGTCATTTTTTGCAATTATTGTCTGATATATTCTTAAATTAGCAATATTTTCAGTCATTATTAATCCACCGGAACCAAATTTTGTGTGCATTTAACTAGCCACCCATGCAATTTATAAATATAGTTATGGCGATGGCCAATTATGGTATCTAGTGCTCATAAGCCGATGGTTCATTCAAACTTCACGGGTGCATGAATATGGTGCATTAACACATTTAGCATCCCTGCAAAAAATGGACTTCTCCCAAGGATTTTGACCCATCCATATAAGTATTAAAGAACCTTACTAAAGGCCCAAAGCCTTTTTACTTCCACTAATACAAACATAACCTCTGGGGATCCCCCTTTTTTTTTAATTAAGAGAATGATTCCAAATCTATCAAAATTCATTTAGCTCTTTCTATGTTGGTGCCCAACCATTTTTTTAGCATGGTACCACATGATGTGACCTCCAACTAGGCCTATAATAATTAAACGTTTTTGTTGGCCTACGGGGGCTTAATTCCCCTTACAAACTTCTTTGTGCACTTGGTCTTTCACCGCATGTATCCCCATGTTGGTTATTATCCTATAAGTCTCTATCCTGACACTTTAAGCATTCCATGACATAAATTTTCTAGGATCACCTTAGCGGGCTTAACTGTATTGTGGGGTCATACCACTCTAACAAGAGCTAATAACATTGCATTGAGGCTTAGTCCGCTCTGACACTGCCACATCTTCCTGACACCCAGTCTTCCCGTCACTTCCTTATTTCCCTGCTCTTTCACCTTCTGGGCTTGACTAGTGGGATTTCGCCATACTAACATCACTTGTGCCACATTCGATCCAGTGATTGGTCCATGTGTCACTTATAATTGGGCTATCTATGTATCCAAAAAAAAAATGAATCTACTTGCCACGTGTCACACTCCAATTATGTTGTGTTGTAATTATCATTGTCCATCATTTGGCCAATCAATTGCTGGCATGTGTCCCCCTGTCAGAGAGGTGAGAGAAGGGTATCATGAATTACAAAAGGAAAAAAACAAGGAATCTGGTGGTCTCATAGAATATTTTTAGTCTTGTGGATGTTAAAATATCATTCATTCATTCTTCAGGTTGGAACTCTTTTTCATGCTTCCTTGATATCCTTCTAGGTTCACCTTTTCGAGCTAACCTTTGTAGGTTTTAATGTCACTCTAGGTGCATCCAATTAATCTCAAGCCAATAACCACTTTTGTCGACGTGTTGTGTCAGGGCCAAATTTACTTTCTCTTTTTCATCCCACTCAAATTATTAAAGGGCTCCTTAAAATTCTGATGTGATGCAACTACGAGGGTAGTTGTTGCAGCCTTATGTGTTAAATGGGATCTACCTGTAGCCAATAAAAATCTTTCCCTTTGTTGTGTTGATCCTTCCACGTGTGCCTGACACTTTTGATTGTGACACCTCCATTCTTGGCGTTTGGTTTGGAAACTATGCCAAACTTAGCTATGCGCATAATAGGTCTCCAATCGATCTTTAACTTTGCAACTTTGACCTTGTGGGATTTGATCTTTGACTGGATTTATCTTATGATCCAAGAGGCCATTTTTTTACTTCAATATACCATTGGAAATCTCTTTCCGAACATAATATAGTTATGCAATTTCCAAGAGAATATGAGCTAGAATCCTAAGGAAAAGTATCCTCCAAAGCCTGGTACTCCCAACCAACATTCTTATAAGAATTTATATCTTCTTTTCATATCTTTCTAATATGATAGTTCTCTACCAAAGATTTTAGAAACCATGGGACTCCCCCTAGGACCAATGATAGCTTTATTGACAAAAATGCCAGCACACAGGATGCCACTAGCCATTTTGACAATGCCAACTACCCAATAATCTCCCCCTTTGGCATTGATGGTAATAAAACAAACTCTTTCTTAAACTATACCATGCTCCCCCTAAAACCAAGCATTGTTTTCTCCATTTTTGTACTTCCCCTTGATACAATAAATTTCTCCCCCTTTGACATCAATGGTAAGGGATGCACCAAAAAAATCCCCCTAAAACCTTGTACCCTACTCTTTAGTTAACCCAACAATTTGAGTAGCTGCTAGTGCTCATTGTAATTGAGCCATTTTGATGGAGGAGTGACAACTCCTATTTGTTGTCTAATATATTCAAAGGGTTATCATGCCAATGGATTAGTGAAAATATATTCAAGCTTCTCACTACTGGGAACATACTCAAGTCAAATAACATTTGAAGTAACATGTTCCCTTAGAAAATTGAACTTTATTGGAATATGCTTGGTATTTGAATGCGTGACAAGATTTTTAGAGATGTTGATGGCACTAGTATTGTCACACATGATTGGGATTGGATCAGTCAACTCTACCTTGATTTCCTTTGATTTATGCTTCATCCAGATAATTTGTGAGCAACAAGTGGAAAATGCAATGTATTTTTCTTTATTTGTTGATAAGGATATGGAGTATTTTTTCTTGCTGACCAAGATATTAAGAAATCTCCCAAAAATAATGTTGTTCCATAGGTGCTTTTCCTGTCATCAATATTTCCTTCTTGGTCAACATCAATATATGCCTTTAAATTAAAATATATGCTTTTGGCATACCATATCCCATAGTCTATTGTGCCTTGAAAATATTTGAAAATCCTTTTTACAATAATGACATGTCTTTCATGGGGATTGGCTTGAAATCTAGCCACCAAACGTACCACTTGCATTACATTTAGTCTTGATGCGGTGAGATGCAACAAAATTCCAATCATTGATTTGTAGACTGATTGATTTACTATAGGTGCCTCATCTTCTTTACACAACTCGCAACCAGTAACCATGTGAGTACTAACCAATTTGCATTATTCCAATCCAAATTTATTTAGTGTTTCTCACAAGTACTTGGATTGGTAGATGAAGTTTCCATCATTTGATTGAGAAATTTGTAGCCCTAGAAAGAATTATAATTCTCCTATCATGGTCATCTTGAATTATTTTTGCATACAATTTGCAAATTGATGTCCCAACTCCTCCAAATCACTTCCAAATATTATGCCATCTATGTAAACCACCACAATCAGCAAGTGATCATCTTCATAGTTTATGTACAATTTTTTATCTGACGTGCCTTTCTTAAAGCCATATCGTTGGAGGTATTTATCAAACCTAGCATACCAGGCTCTAAGATCCTATTTGAGCCCATAAATAACATTCTTTAGTTTTCAAACATAGTCTTCATTTTATGAGAGCATGACACCTTATGGTTGTTCCATACATACTTCTTCTTCTAGATCACAATTGAGAAAATTCAATTTCACATCCATCTAGTATACCTTGATGTTTTTGTGACTTTCAAAAGGAAGAAACATTTTGATGTATTATAATATAGCTATGAGTGAAAAGTTTTCTTCAAAGTCTATCCCTTCTATTTGAGCACATCCTTTGTAGACTAATCGAGCCTTATTTCTTATTACTTGACCTTGCTCATTTAGCATATTTTTTAAGACCCATTTAGTTCCTATCATTTTATTCCCTTTAACTCTTAGAACAAGCTCCCATGTATCATTTTTCTCTTTTTGATCCAATTCTTTATTCATTGCCTTGAACCATGACTTCTCTCCACTTTACTAATTGAGGTTCTTGGGCTCAACTTGAGATAGTAGAGAAAGATTTGTGAAACTTGGACTACTAAGAAATCTCCTCCTAGTTTGAACACCTAGTTTTTATCACCAATAATTTGATTCTCAGGATGTTGATTTTGTACATACTTGGAAGGATTTTTGGGCTTTTTCATTGAGCTTATTTATTCATCTTTTGCCTCTATTTATTCTTGATCTAAGAATATGGTGGTTGAACTTCTTTTCCATCTGAGTTCAAATTTTATTTTGATGGATCAGATTGTGATGGTATTTCATCCACTACAATGTCAATGCAGTCTTCAATTATTTTTGTTATTTTATTGAATAATTTTTATTTCTTTCTTTTGAATGAGTATCCAAGAAATGTAAATTCATCAGCACGAGGGACAAATTTTCCAAGATTTTTATCTTTTTTTTTTATGAAAAAATTTCTCCAAAACACCTTGTAGTTTTTTAGTGATGGAGGTATCCTTTTCCAAAATTCATAGGGAGTCTTATCATTTTTAGGCTTGAGTTGTGTCTTGTTTTCTAGATACATTATTTCTTCTGCTACTTCTCCCTAGAAGGTGTGTGGTACATCTGCCTCATCCATCATGGCTCTGGCCATCTCTTGAATTGTTTTGTTCTTCCTTTCTACTACTCCATTCTATTATGAAGTTCTTGCCACTAAGTACTGCCTCGTTATCCCATGCTCTTCATAATAATCCTTAAACTCTCTTGAAGTGAATTCTCCAACTATTTCTGATCTTACGCATTTGATATTTATATATTTCTCATTCTCGACCCGGGCTTTGAATATCTTGAAATTCCACAAAGCTTATGATTTCTGTTTCAACAACATTATCCATGTGGATGTGGTAAAATAATCAATAAATAAGATGAAGTACTTTCTTCCTCTTAGGATTTTTGTCCTAGTTGGGCCACAAATATTGGTATGAATCATATCCAAAGGCTTATATGATGAGAACTCCTTTACCTTTAATTGATTCCTTGTATGCTTTAGAAATTGACAAGATTTACAGATTGAGTCATCAAGCCTCTAAAATCTTGGAAATTCTCTTATTGTTCCCATCTTGCTGATTTTTACCAGACTATTGAAATTCATATGACCAAGTCGCTTATGCCACAACTAGGTTTTATTTATCTTACCTAAGTAGAAGCTTACTTTGTACTCATCAAACACATATTCATTGTTGTAATTCATGACTTCCTTTCTTACTAGCTTTCCATTTTATTCCTTTTGGATCTCAGAGTCTTTGGATCGAAAGGTCACATTATAGACATTGTCACACATCTAACTCACAATAAGAAAATAATGTTTGATACCTTCTACATACAAAACATTTTGAGCCTTATATTTTTATCAAGGCTGACTATGCTCTTACCTTTAATTCTTGTTGGAGAATCATTACCAAAAGTGAAATTGTTCCTTTTGTCTTTCTCGATCAGGGATATGAATTTACTCTTATCCCCATTCATGTGATTGGAACAACTAATATCCACATACCATATGTTTTCTTGATCATGTGCAAAAAATGCATGTCCACACTCCATGGTTTTCCTAGTCTTACGTTTCCAACTCTTTTTGTCTTTTAGGAGGATTGGATGCCAAGCATTCTGGGATTTAAAAGCACACTCAAATCTGCTTCTATACTCATGTTCCTTTTTCCCAAAATTATAACATTTGAAGCATTCAAATTCATCCATTAGGAGAGGGAAATGATTTCTATTCCTGGATAGTAAGTTCACAGGACTAAAATTATGATAATTTATATATCTTAAATTTTCATCTCTTTTAAATTTGATTATTTTTCAATTAATATATTTATGTCCAAAGATATAGAATTTAAAGCAGTGACCCAAAGTAAATTTGAGTGTGTGTATTAGAGAGTTTACGAGTTTGGGTGCATTGCAGGTACCTTTGTTGTCTTATTGATTGGTTCATGCTTCTCTGGCGTGAGTCCCTTGAGAGGTTAGAATTCTTGTTCGAATTTTGGGTGCCTCTTTGACTTGATTTCTATGTATCCTTGTTGATTCTTCCTTAAAGCACTTTTGTATAGCTATGGGGGTATTCAAATCATACAGACCTGGAGTTCATCTTTCCCGTAGAATACTTGTATGAATTAGAGTATCTTATGCCTATCCTATTTCTTTGGTGGTTTAAATTATTTATTCCTTTCGCAAATTTTTTATCCAGATCCTTCACAGTCAAATATCTCAAGGCTTTTTCTCAAGGAGATAATTTTTGCTTCTCGACTATGGAAATTTTCCTCCCATTCGAGAATAAAATAATTCAGAACATCTTCTTTTATTTTTGCTTCCTCTATCTTGACCTTTAGGGACATAATCCCTTTTTACATAGTTCTAATATTATCTCCTCCTTTTTCTTGATCAACTCCTATTTAAGAGTCTATTCTCTTCCTCTAACTTTTCATATGTTTTTTTGTTTTTATTCTGATCGAAAATATAAGTTGTATTTACTTTTAAACGTTTCTTCAAGTTTTTCTTTTTGATAAAAAAATTCCTCATTTTCTGAGTTGTGTGCACCTTCTTTATCTCGTTGCCACTACTCTTTTAGTTTCTTGTTCTTTTTTCTTGCCTTATTTGACTCATCAAGAGCACTGATGAGATCTCCTTTAAGGTCCATAACTCCTTCTTTAGAGTCTGTAACATTTTGTTTCTTGGTGTTAGCTTCAAGTGCCATAAGTAGATATTCGTTTGAATCATCCTCTGAAGAGTCCTCGCTATCTGATTCTAGTATCGAGCTATCCTCTTTGGACTAGATCCCTTTCTTCCCTTTCTTCTTGAAGAACTTCATGTTTTTATGTTTATGAGCTTTGTCTTTGGACTTATGATATTTGTCATTTTCTTTGTAAGGGCACGTGGATGCTAAATTTCCAACTCTTCCACAATCAAGACATTTGAAGGGAAGATTCCCTTTATAATTTCTTGAACCGTGTTTTAGTTTCTTGCCAAAGTGAGCCAACTCCTGATCATTTTCATAGTTGGAACAATATTGTTGATATTTGTGCTCCTTAGCCTTTTTGGAGACCTTGAAAGTTACCTCCTTTGGTTTTTTTTTCTCTTTTCCTACACTCATCTCATATGCACTGAGAGTACCCAGTAGTTGGTCCATTTTTATACTCTTCAGATCAGTTATCTCTTCAATGGCTGATATTTTGGCATTAAATATCATGGGAAGAGATCTTAATGACTTCTAAATAATTACATCTTCTTTGATGTCTTCACCAAGCCCTCTAATCATATTGGTTATCTCATCAACTCTGAGGAAATACGTTTCTATACTTCCTTCTTCACTCGTTCTTAAACGCTCAACCTCATTCTAAAAGTTTTAAGTTTGGCCTTCTTGACTTTCTCATCTCCCTCATTACTCTGGTTGATTTTTTCCCATACATCCTTAGAAAACTTGTACTTCATAACCTTTACAAGTTCATATTTAATAAGGTTTAAGAGAATAGAATTATTGTTTTTAGAATTATTTCCATACAACTTTTTATCACATGCATCTATAGGAGGGACTGCAGTGACAACATAATCTACGAATATAGAGCTCTAAACATTTACCTCTGGAGACATGAGATAAGCTTCCATCCTAAATTTCCAAAAGGCATAGTTTGTCCCATCAAATATTGTCATCTTACATGAGTACACATCCTAACTCTCTTTTATAATCATGATTCCTTATAAATATACCTTCTTGTGGTTAAACTATTATCGAAGGAACCTTCCTCTAATACCAATTGTTGGACTAAGGAATTACTAAGATGGGGGTGTGAATCAGTAATTAGTGAGATTTTTAAATTTCAAGCTCAATTCTTAGCTTCATTTCACTCTTGGCAATAAATTATGTGAGAATTTTCAATGCAATAAATGTAGAACAATGTAAACCATTCATATGAACATAGAATCCATCAATTAATAAGCATACATATTGACACATGTATTTTTACATGGAAACCCAAAGCAAGAAAACCACCAATATGTTTGTTATTATGATGCAATTTAAGCTCCTACTTAATTACATCAAATTGTTTGTGAGCACTCACTCATAAGAGGCCCAAACCCCCTTCAAGATAGCAAGCCACAACTTTTCAAGAGGCAGCAACCTGTTAAGAATGTAGGCCACCACATGCTCTAGCCAACTGTTCTACTTTTCGTACAGTTTTCAAAATGAAAACGAGGGCATATACAAAAGAAGAATATAATAAAACCTCGTCAATTCTTACACACATCACCCATCCTAGGGTCCATAGTCCTGCTTTTCACTACTCACTTCAATGAACACTCAACTCTGATCTCAACCCATAGATAATCTATTTGACAGTTATCTCTCAACTCTAAAATACCTTATGCTCACTTACTCACATACAACTCCTCACACTCTCACTCATAGTAATACTACATTCCCCCCACCTGTTTAATTATCATCCTTGTTTTTGTTCAACTACCACATGATAGTCGATGCTATCTATGTAGTCAAACACAATGCCTGAGAGTGTACTCTATGCATGGCTATCCTTCCTGTTGTTGTGTCTGAATACATGGAAACTGTAGTTGCATTAACATTAGGAGTTCCTCTATTAAACTTATGTTGTACAATTAGCATGTCTCTTCTTTATTTATCTTTAAGACACATAGGATTTAAGAAGGACCATGAAACATTCCATCATAGCTCATAGGTTTACTGGTATAGCATCCTTGAGATATTATCTTCATTTAATTATATGTATCGTATAAATAAGAAATCATGAGGCTTCCTTCTTTTCAATAAAAACTCCATTAATTCAGTTTTTGTAACCGTGGCCCAATATATTCTTAAAGCAACAATTTCTGTAGTCGCCAGTAATGGACCAACGAAACCAAATTTACTGTGTATATTTAAGTGGCCACCCATGCTCTTGCTAAATCTAGCTGTGGCCATGGCCAATTATGGCACCTAATGCCCACAAACTATTGACTCATTCAAACTTCACGTGTGCACAAATATGGTGCATTACCACATTTGGCATCCCTTCCAAAAATGGAGGAATTCTCCCAAGGTTTCTGACCCATCCAGCCAAGTTTCCAAGCACCTTACCAAAGTGCCAAATAATTTTTAGTTCCAATAATACAAACATAACCTCTGTAGCTCCCCTTCTTTTTCTTAATCAAGAGAATACTTCCAGATATGCCGAAATGACTTTAGCTCTTTCTTTGGTGGCGCCTAGCCTATTTTTCACCATGGGACCAAGTGTTGTTACCTATATCTAGACCTCTAGGTGATAAACCTTTCTGTTGGCTTGCTAGGGCTTAATTTCCCTAATGAACTTCGCCATGCCCTTGGTCTTGCATATATCCCTGTGATGGTGCTTATCCTGTTATTCCCTATCCCAACACTTTAAGCATTCCATGACATAAATATTCTAGGCTCCTTTTAGCAAGCTTAGATGTATTGTGGGGTCCTCCCACCCTAATGAGAGCCAATAACATTTCACCCTGGCTTAGCCATATCTAACACTACCACGTCTTCTCGATGCCTATTTTTCCCATTGCTTCCCTTTTTTCTACTCTTCAACCTTTTTGGATCTAACTAGCGAGATGATGTCATTTTGAAATCACTTGTGCCATGTGTCATATAGTGATTGGTCCATGTGTCACTTATAATTGGTCCATCCAAGTACCCAAAAACAATTAATCTTTCTACCATGTGTCACACTCCCATTAGGTTGTGTTGACCTCATTATCATCCATCATTTGGCCAATCAAATGTTGACATGTGTTTCGATGTTAGAGAGGAGAGAGAAGGGTCCAACAAATTTGTTTTTCACAATATCTCCTTTATAAAAAATTTAATTACTCTCGACTTATTTCTTTTATTCTACTCTAATATTCCTCTAGACTGACACTCCTTTTCACGTTGCCTTGATATCCTTCCGGGGTCACCTTTCTAAGCTAGCCTTTGCAGGCTTTGGTGTTACTATGGGGGCCTCCCATGTATCTCGAGCCCATAAACACTTCCACTACGTTGTGTTAGGGCTATGTTTTCCCACTCTTTTTCATCATTCTAAACTTCTTAAAGGTCTCCTTAACATTCTACTGGGATGCACTCGTCGGGGTATTTTTTGTGGCCATATGTATTAAGTGGGTCTACCTGTAGCAAATAAAAATATTTCTGTTGTTGTGCCACTCCTTCCACATGTTCCCAACACTTTTGATGGTGGCTAATCAATTCATTCCATTGGTTTTGGAAACTCAGCCAAACTTAGCTATGTGCATAACAAGTCTCCAACTGATCTTTAACTCTATAACTTTGACCTCGGGGGATATGATATTTGGTTGCATCTATCTTATGGTCCAAGCGGCCATTTTTGGACTTCAATATAGCGTTGGAAATATCTTTCCAAGAAAAATATAGTTATGCCATTTCCAAGAGCATATGAGCTAGACTCATGAGGAAAAATCTCCTCCAAATCCTTAGACTCCCAACCATCATTGTGATAATACTTTATAGATTATTTTCATATCCCGCTACTATGATGGTTTTATACCAAATACCATAGCGGCCATGAGACTCCCCTTGAGACCAATGCTAGATTAATTGACATCAATGCCAACACATAAGATGCCATTAGTGATTCTGAAAATGTCAACTTCCCAACAATAAGATAAAACTAAAACATTGGATCTAGAGAAAGGTAAATTACTTGAATCTTCTCATTATATTATTTCGCATTGAAATTTTGGAGAATTTTTTATTTTTTTGAAACTTCATTTGATTTTAGGAGATATGTGCAGTTTCTTAACAAAAGAAAAACATGTCACACAACCTTACAAGGAGATTTATTTAAATATTTCAATAAAAATGACTATGGAATAATGTATTTTTTAGATAAATCAATTTAAAGACCTCAAGACTTTACACGTGTTATCACTATGACAAACACCCTCCAAAATTTGGTCTACACTTGAATTTTGGAGCCTATTGTGGATTTTGTGATCGTTCGTTCCTTATTCAATTTATGGTTGATCAATGCTTTGTTAAGTATTCTAGTGTTCTTCTTCAACCTTCATCCACATCTCATGATTCATATCTAATGGAGGAAACCTTGGAATGGTTCATGGAGCCTAGGTTGAATACTAATCCTTCCATTATTCAAGGTGATACTAACATTCCTAACCTCAATCTTGAATCTG